>CAMZMU010000118.1:30244537-30428391 GCA_947311845.1 Poa pratensis
ATGACATGGGTATGCCTATCGGGTACCCTACCATGAGGGTACCTGGTGCACGTATCGACTAGGCCCAACTATCAGAGCCTACATGAAGCCCATGAAGGGAGGCCCACGAAGATGGAGTATCCTCCAAGTTTGGCGAAGCAATAGTCGGTTTAGAGTTTCCTTACTTGTAAATCGAGTCGGTTACGAACACCCGAGACCCAGCCTATTATTTAAGGACTGGGAGGGCCATCGAACCAGACAACGAACCACCAGAGCCACAAACCCTAGCGAGATCGACATCTCGCCGGGATCCTTGTAACCATCATATTCACAAAGCAATAACAGACAGGCAGGACGTAGGGGTGTTACCTCCACACGAGGGCCCTGAACCTGGGTAAAATCTTTGCCCTGCTTGTCAGCCGACGATACTTCCAGCTCTACCACGTTCTCTCCCCCATATTCATAACCTAGGGACCTTAACCATGGGTCTTGATGAGTCTACCCCTCGTCAAGTGGCGCCGTCTGTGGGAAAGAATAGCGCTGGACTCGAAGTTTCGCCGGTCCCAACAGCAAACGGCAAATCGCCGATCACACCAGCAAACGGCAACTCGCCGATCTCATCTGCAAACGGCAACTCGCCGGCCATGTCAGCAAACAGCAACTCGCCGATCCAGGCGACACACGGCGACTCGCCGATCCACTCGAAAAGCGGCAGCCTGCCCGCTTCACCTGCAAAAAGCGCATCTGCTCTTCCAATGAATTTCAATCCGCACTCGCCAGAGCTTCAGGAGGCGTTTTCCGGCCTTGAATCAGGTTTGAGCTTGACTGTTGGAGCATTCAATTTTTTCGTAAACAATCTTGGCACGCAGGACTCGACAGATCCGCAACAACTGGCGCTGGGGCACTCGAGGCTCCGTCGACTGCTCGCCCCTCGTCGATTCCTGAAGCCTGCTCGCCCGCAACAACCATGTCGACCGGCGAGCTCGACAGGTTCATGATGACGGAACTCCAAGGCGAGGAGCAGAATCAGCATACAACACAAGCAACATCGACTTCAACCTACCACTCGACGAGAGTTTCGACTGCGGGATCTCCCTCGATGACTTCTACGAGCCCGCGATTCATAACGACAGCAACGTCGACTCGGAGATCTTCACCAACACCAACCTCGACTCAGAAATCCATAATGGCTTCGCCAACACCGAGATGAGCATAGGCGATGAGCACATCGACAACGAGATTCGCCTCGAAGATCTACTCGATGAACACACTGGCTCTGACATGAGCCTCGACGGCGACGTCGAGTCCATGACTGGAATCGACAGCACATACACCTGTCCTCGGGTCACGCCCCATCAGGTCTACGTGGCCTTCACCGCAGAATCATCCGCAGACGCAGCCGCTCGCAGGCCTGCACAATTCCCATGCACGGTAACCATGCCGGATGGGGTCACAACCTTGACAATCACGGAGGAGATGGCAGCAAAAGCAGATAAAGTCATAAAGGAGTGCACAATGATGCCACCAAATTCCACCCCAGAGGAGATGTTGACCTTCCAGTACTTCAACTGGCAGGAGTCAATTCGACTGCAAAACTACCGAGCGACGCTCGAGGAGCGCAAAAGGCAAGCCAGCCTCTCGAGTGCCCGAAGAAGGGAGCAATCCCTCGGGTCCACACAGCAACCAACCCCACGACCTAGGTCGCGGTTGGCAAGCCTTCCAGAACATGAAAGGGTAGCAATCACCCGTAACCTGTCGTTCATGACAGAGGACGCTAACGGAATCCCAGTGCCCAAAACTGCTGCGGGTGCATTATTCTCCGTAGGTGCTTACCTCAAGGCAATGCAACCTCCGGCGAATGACCCTAACGCAGCCCTGCATCGCCAACAACTCAAATCGCTAGCTCTAGCGGCACAGGCTATACAGCCAGAAGACAAAACTCCAGCAAGGAATCGCGATCGCGACATAGTCGACTCACGACACGCAGCACATCATCGCAGTGGTCGCAGCCACCACTCGGATGAAGGAAGGAGAAGCACGCGCCGGCACAGGTCCAGCAGAAGCAGATCTCGAAGATCCTATAGCAGCGATTCATACTCTGATCGCGAACCAGAGCCATGCGGAGCATTGTGCTTCACTCGACGCATCCGTGAGACGCGGATGCCCAAACGGTTCAAGTTGACAGGCGAACAACCCAAGTACAACGGTCGCCAAGAACCTTCTGGGTGGTTAGAAGATTACAGACTCGCCGTGGCATGCCAGCGTGGCACGAACACCACGGCGATGCAGTACATACGACTTATGCTCGAAGGAACTGCCCGCGACTGGCTCAAATCGCTCCCTCCATCATCATATGACTCGTGGGACGATTTCCGCAGAGACTTCATCAAAAACTTCGAGCCTCTGTGTGAGCGCCCGAAGACATTCGAGAATTAAGGACATGCACTCAACGATCAGACGAGTCGTTGAGATCATACATACGGCGGTGGACCGAAATACGCAATTCGGTTGGCAAAGTGTCAGAAGACAGGGCCATGGATGCCTTCATACAAGGTCTCGCCAGGAAGGACTTCAAAGAGGCACTTGGTCGTGAAAAGCCAACCTCCCTGGCTGACCTCATCAAAGTTGCGACTGAGTGGGCAGATGGAGAGGATTCTGTACGCAGATCCCGTGCTTCCCCAACACGCGACAACTACGAAAGCGGCAGTCGAGCCGCAGAGATTCATACAGAGAAGATCGCAGGCGTAAACGTTCCAACGTCCTTACGACGATAACAGACCCGAGTTCATGGCGGCTGGATACACACAGCCAAGGGAGGACCAAGATAGAAGCAATCGACGCTCGGATGATCGACGGGACAGTCGAGATCGCGAGCAGCGGAGCGACAGCTACAAAAGGCAAGAATGGCGCAAACGTAGCGACGCAAAACCCGAGCGGTCATTCGAGGAAAAGATGGACGACTGGTGCAGATTCCACCTCTTCAAGGGGGACGACGGAAAACTACGCTCCAATCACACCCTAAGGAACTGCAGGGAATTCGACCAAATGGCGACTGACTACATGATACGACTCAAGAGGAACGGCCCAGCACCTGCTCAGCCCACGCCTGCACCCGTACCACAGCCGAACGCTGTGCCCGCTCTCATGGCGCCACAGCCGCCACCCCCACCACCACAGCCTGCTCCAGGCGCAAACCTCGCAGGTGCCATACAACCCGTACTACGGGCGGAAGATGATCAATATCCACAGCCCCACGGGCAGATGTACATGATACAAAAGGGTCGCCCCTCCAACAGGCAGCAAAAGCTAATCACTCGACAGGTGAACATGGCTGTCATGGCACCTCCTGCCGTGCCCGAATTTCTGAAGGGATCGGAAACCATCATAAGCTTCAGTCGAGAGGATCATCCCCAGCTGTAGTTCGACCAGGGCACGCGGCTCTGGTACTCGACGCGCAAATAGGAGGCTACGCCATGACCAAGGTCTTCATGGATGGAGGCAGCGGCATAAACATCATCTTCGCGGACACGCTCCGCAAAATGAACAGGTCAGTCGAAAACCTCCCAAAATCTTCAAATACCTTCCACGGTATCGTTCCTGGCAAAGCAATTAGCCCAGAAGGCACCATACAACTCGACGTTACGTTCGGGGACAAAGCCACTTCAGGACAGAGTCGATTGAGTTCGAGGTCGTCGACTGGAAATCACAATACCATGCTATTCTTGGTCGCCCGACGTTTGCTCGATTCATGGCGGTGCCACACTATGCGTACCTCACGCTGAAGATGCCAGGACCAAAGGGAGTCATCACTGTCCGTGGAAACTTTCAAAGGTCCGATGCTTGCGACCGCGAGTTCAGCAAAATCTCCGAGATGTTCGGGGTGGAGAATCACTCGCCGACTTAGCGATTACCAACGACCGCACACTCCTTCCGAGCATAAGAAGTTGGCAGTCGACAGATCCTTCAATGCTACAAATGACACAAGGTCGCATCAGGTGCACCCGACCGATCCGTCCAAGACAGTCAACATATCTTCGAGCCTGCCTATCGCATAGGAAGGCGCGCTCGTCGAATTCCTCCGTGAGAACTGGGAAATATTTGCGTGGTGTCCAGCCGACATGCCAGGTATTCCCAGGGAATTCGCCGAGCACTCTCTCCAATTGTTTCCAGATGCAAAGCCAGTCAAGCAAACGATGCGTCGAATCTCCGGCCCAAAGCGAACCGCAGTCGAATCTGAAGTCGACCGGTTACTCGCAGCAGGATTCATTAGGGAAATCAAGAAATCACAATGGGTGGCCAACCCCGTACTCGTAGAAAGAAGCATACAGACATCCTTCGGATGTGCGTGGATTTCACAGCGCTGAACAAGTGCTGTCCAAAGGATCACTTCCCGCTACCCGATCGACCAGATCGTCGACTCCACCGCCGGATGCGCACGACTCTCCTTTCTGGATGCTTACTCAGGTTATCACCAGATAAGGATGAAGCAAGAAGACGAAGAAAAAACGGCGTTCATAACCCCACTCGGGGTCTACTGCTACACAACTATGCCCTTTGGGCTCAAAAACGCGGGTGCAACATACCAGCGCATGATGCAGGACTGCCTCAAAAAGCAAATTGGACGCAACGTCCAGGTCTACGTGATGACATTGTCATTACCACAAGGGAAGAACACACACTACTCGACGATTTGAGGGAGACGTTCGCAAACCTCAAACGCTTCCATATCAAGCTCAATCCTAAGAAGTGCACGTTCGGCGTTCCAGCCGGGCAGCTCTAGGGTACCTAGTCTCTGCCGTGGAATCGAAGCAGACCCGGAGAAAATACAGGCCATCCTCACAATGCAAAGGCCTTCAAAGCTTCATGATGTGCAGAAACTAGCAGGACGAGTAGCAGCGCTCAGTCGATTCATCAGCAAACTGGGTGAAAAGGCTTACCATTCTATCGACTGATGAAGAAGGCGGACAAGTTCGAGTGGACGCCAGAAGCTGAAGCAGCCTTCACAGATCTCAAGCGGATCCTCACAAGCCCTCCGATCCTCGTCGCACCTAAGGAACGGGAACCACTCTACCTGTATGTCTCGGCTACAAACAGGGTGGTGAGCACCGTACTGGTAGTCGAACGCATGGAGGAGGGACATCCAAAGCATACAACGTCCAGTCTACTACCTAGCGAGGTTCTCTCCATATCAAAACAGCGGTACCCGCACTATCAAAAGCTGGCATATGTATTCATGTCCTCAAGGAAGTTGACACACTACTTCACCGAGCACCCGATCACCGTGGTAAGTAACTCAGCAATCGGTGATATCCTCACAAACCCCAATGCAACGGGTCGAGTCGCAAAATGGCTCATCGAGCTGGCTCCAAGAGACATCAAGTACGAGCACCCGAAGGCTATCAAAGCACAAGTCCTACCCGACTTCACAACCGAGTGGATAGAGGCCCAATTACCTGGAGCACCAGACGTGTCCAATTCCTGGACCATGTACTTCGATGGGTCCAAGAAACACGAAGGCGCAGGCGCAGGCGTCATCCTCATATCACCAAAAGGGGACAAGCTACGTTATGTTTTGCAGATGGGATTCAAACTACCCTCCAATAACGAGGCTGAATACGAGGCCTGATCCATGGCATGCGGATGGCAAAAGCACTTGGGTGCACTCGATTGATGATCTACGGCGACTCCAATCTCGTGGTGCAGCAAACAATGAAGGCCTGCGACGCAATCGCGGACAACATGATCGCTTATCGCGACCTGTACAACACACTGGAGGGCAGCTTCGAGGGCTGCGAGTTGAGGCACATAGGAAGGGAAAGTAACGAAGAAGCAGACATGCTAGCCAATCTTGGCTCAACTGGCGCACAAATTCCACCTGGTGTCTTCCTCGAGCGCATCGAACACAGATCTATCAAGGAGAAACGAGAGCCTCCTCCGTCGACTACGCCACCCAAAAGCAAATGCCTAGCACAGAGGACCCCCCTGTCGAGGTATTCTCATTGAGCCAACTGGACTCAACCTTTTCTGGCTTACATACTCCGTGGCGAGCTACCAGATGACATAACCGAGTCCCGACGCGTGACTCGAAGATCAAAAGCATACACCGTTATCAACGGCGAGTTATACAAGCGCAGCATATCAGGTATGTTCCAAAGATGCATCGCATTCGAAGATGGCCAAGCCATACTTCGAGACATTCATGCAGGTACCTGTGGGCATCACGCCAGCAGTCGATCACTCGTAGCCAAAGCCTTTCGCGCAGGGTTTTACTGGCCTACAGCACTCAAAGACGCGGAGGACATAGTCAAAAGGTGCGTCGGCTGCCAGAAATTCGCAACAAGGCCGCACGCACCCGCATCGGCGTTGAAGACTATACCGCTGGCCTGGCCTTTCGCCCAATGGGGGCTCGATATGGTTGGGCCACTCAAAAAATCATCGCATGGCGGGCATACTCACCTACTGGTGGCAGTCGACAAGTTCACAAAGTGGATCGAGGCGGTCCCCATCACAAATTCGACTGCTACTACGGCAGTCAACTTCATAAAGAGCATCATCTACCGCTTCGGTGTCCCAAACAGTATCATCACTGATAACGGCACAAACTTCACGGCTGAGGAGTTCAAAACCTTCTGCAAAGAGCAGACATTACGCTCAACTACGCATCCGTGGCACATCCACAATCCAATGGCCAAGTCGAAAAGGCCAATGGACTTGTGACGAGTGGGATCAAGAAGCGCCTCCTGGTGCCACTCAAAAGAGCTGCGGGTGCTTGGGTCGAAGAACTACCATCTGTGCTATGGAGCCTACGCACAACTCCCAACACTTCTACGCAGTTCACCCATTCTTCATGGTCTATGGTGCAGAGGCAATTCTGCCATCAGATGTAAGGTTCAATGCGCCACGAGTTGAAGCATACAATGAAGAAGACGCGGAAGAAGCACTCGAAGATGCAGTCGACTACTCGATGAAGCGCGAGACACGGCCTTGGCCCGCACAGCTGTTTACCAGCAAGATCTCCGCAACTACCATAGCCGTCGACTGCGAACCAGGTCCTTCGTCGTTGGTGACCTGGTTCTTCGACTGAAGCAAAAGAAGGTGCACAAGCTCGCTTCCCCATGGGAGGGTCCCTTCATCATCACGGAGGTCCTTGGTGGAGGCGCATATCGACTGAAGCACGCGAAGACAGGCGAACTCTCTCATAATCCTTGGAACGTTGCGCATCTGCGCCGTTTCTACGCATAAAGTGCTCACAATGTAATAGGCTATATGTCGGATGGCTGCAGGTTTCAGACGCGCTCTTTTCCTTACCAGGGTACCTAAGGGGACTGGAAGGTTTTTAATGAGGCGGCCTGCAGCCTAACATTCAAAAGAGGAATAAAATCAATGTTCCTTCGACTTCTTTGTTACTACTACCCGCATAATTCATACCTTAACCGCACCCGAAACCCTCGGGGCTGTGTTATCGATCAAATGAGCTCTCGCTCTTGCAGAAACACAATGCCTTAGCCGCACCCGAATGCTCGGGGGCTGCGTAACAAGGATCCAACAAAAACACAAAAACTCTGCAGCCGCACTCGAATACTCGGGGGCTGCACAGTCATTGGTTCACAACCAACATATTTCACAAACCCCGCTCGACTGACTCGGGGGCTCGACAAAAAATCAAAGTATACAAACTATACAATATACAAAGAGTCAAAAATTACACTCGGGGGCTGCCCCTATACAAAAATTGCACTCGCAAACTATTCTAATCCTCAGGCTCGTCCTTTACGGGCAGCTCGGGACCGCAAAGCTGTTCGCGAGTGCACTCGATTAGTGTCTCCGCAGCTTGGATCGTGTCATCCAGGTCTTTTTGTTCGAGAACTCTCCGGCTGCAGGTGTCCGCAACACCAACCTTGGTTTTCGACTACGCATATACGCCATTGCAGCGTTGGCTCCAATCACAAGTCTCTGAGACAGCAACTCTCGAATGGGATTTGTTTGGCGAAGATGTTCAACACAGCACGAATCCCTTGTGGTTGTGGCCCCGAAGGAAAAAGAGTCTCGTTCAGGCGAATAAACGCTGCCCGGCATAACTCCAGCAGTTCAGCACTTCGCCAGACGCGATCCTTCAGGGTGGCGAGTATGCGGGCATGGTACCTATCAAGCCAAAAGTGTTGACGCCCAGTCGTAGGGTCGTCAACCACGCTATCCAGACGCCCTTCCACGCGAATCTTTTCAGCCTGGAAGTTGTCGACAAAGCCTACAAACACGGGCACACCAGTCAGATCAAAAGGCAAAAGCTACGCAAAAAGCTTGTAAACAGAGCAAGACTCGAACTTACACTCGAGTTGCCTGTTCACAAGCTCCATCTCCCCGAGCACATAATCCTCGCGTTGGGTGGCCAACGCGGGTCTGCCCTCAATCGACTCAGCTCAGCCTGGGCGTCCTTCAGATCTTGCTCCATTCTCACAAATTTAGCCTTCATATACTCCATCACCTTGGCATCATTTGCCACCTGACCCTGGGATCGGGTGGTGATTGGAGCCTGCGAGGAACTAGTCGCAGTAGCAGGTTCTCGTGACTGTTCAAAGAGCATAATCACAAACACAAAGTTTGTGTCAGAAGCTAAACTCATGTCGTAAGCATACAACTCTTCGAGTGAAAGACATTAGCAAAAGACAGTTTGCATAAACAAGGTAGCACAAACAAAGCGCAGACTCGCGCAGTTCAGAAGGTATCATTACAAGGCATAAAAAAGCAAAAGGGTACAGCTACCCTAAACCTAAGATTTCGATTTCCTAAGCAGACGATTGGCAGTCTCGAGTGCCCGGCGCTCCATGGTGTTCATAAAAACTTCGGCCAGTCGCGCGGCGGCTCCGCTCACCCCCTTCAGGGAAATGGGCTTCCCATCTGGCTTCTGAGGGAACGCAGACAGTGCTGCCTCATAGTCGCAATCTATCCCATGTCCCATAAGAAGCTTGATGGTGGACTCGGATCCGCGTACCGTGTTGGCGCGAGCGAAACCCGCCATGGTGGACGTCCCGGGGCCAAACACGTTGGCGAAGTCATCCACCGTCGACGGCACCACGCCAGTCGGGAACACCACTTGGTATACAGCGCCAAGTGTGCTCGTCGATTTGGCGAGTGCTTCTTTCGCCTGGTTGCATAGAGCGCCTAAGCCGCCCACAGCCTGTTCCAGCGAAAGATCGTCACTCGCCACGTCCGCAGAGGCCGGTGCGCCAACAGCTTCTGCACAATTCAAAACAGGCATAAGTCATTTTACGACACTCGACAAGTTATATCGTCATATCAAAAGGAGAAAAGATTACTCACCTCCCATGACCTGCGCGAGTGCCGCGAGCTGGTCAGCATATCTCGCTCGCGTGCAGCGGCTGAGTTGGTGGCGGCAGCCAGCTCTTTCTTCGACTCTTCGCGCTGCGCGGCGAGTGCGTCTTCCAGCTCCTTCTTCTCGCCTGGCCCAGCAAAATCACGTGCATTCAATACTCGACAAAATCAAGCATTGCAAAAAGAAGTTCGGCAAAACAAAAGCAAAAAGGAAACTCACGACTGAGCCGCTCAGCTCGGCGCGCATGGTGTCCCTCTCCTGCTCCACCTGGACATAAGCCTTGGCGAATCTGCCAAGGTGTGGTAGAAGGGCTGCGAGCACACGAATTCAGCAAAAATCCAAAACTCTCACAGACCTACAACTAAACGGGTCAAGCAAAAAACTACTCACGTGGTTCATCCACGGCTCAGGAGCCGCGACTGATGTCCCGACATCTGGAGTTGCCGCCTTGGCTGTCTCAACGACAGCGTCAGTGGCCATTGGCTGGGCAGCCTCGTTTCCAGTCGGTGCAGATTCGAGTGCTCCAGGGTTGGAACATTTCGACTGGAGGAGTCCCAGGCTGATTGTTTTCAGCGCTGTGGGCAACACAACAAAGCAAAAAGACGGTCAGCACAAATATGTGACAGCACAAAATTTCATACTCAAAAACACATACCTGTGCTCCTCATCTTCCTCATCTTCGGAGTCGCCAAAAATTGGTCCCCCAAAGGCTGGGGTACCACTCGACTGAAGAGGAAGAGTTGAGCTTGTTGAGCACGCACGCAAAGGAGCGGCTTGGAAAACAGGTGGTGAACCTGATTCCTCGTCATCCTCCAAGCCTGCTCCTTCGCGGGTGAACTTGCAGCAGAAGGCGCCTTCTTGGCCAGTCGACGCCGCTTCGGTGGCG
Organism: Poa pratensis; assembly: GCA_947311845.1. Classification (NCBI taxonomy): domain Eukaryota; kingdom Viridiplantae; phylum Streptophyta; class Magnoliopsida; order Poales; family Poaceae; genus Poa; species Poa pratensis. The sequence goes on from CAMZMU010000118.1 coordinate 30,254,734, forward strand.
CGGTATCGACTTCTTGGTCAGAGGGGCCTTGTCTTCAGATTGGACTCTTCTGCTGCTTCTCCTCGACATCCTCCACATGTGAAGTGGTGGCAGAAGGGATGGGCGACTGATCCCCTTTCGGGTCCACCACCTGTGCCTGTGTTTCTTCAGTCTCGCCATTTTCAGGCAGAGGAGGAAGGGAGGCAGCAGTCGAGTGACCCTGCATAGCATACATCACAAATTGCAAAGTCAGAATCAAAAATCGCATATCGCAGAACATGCGAGTGGCAAACTCTTCATTGCAAGCAGGCTATAATACATACATACCTCAAGCAAAGGGTTCTCCAACCCATATGGTGCAACAGGGCAGTCGACGTTGCAAGTGTCGCCTGTCGTCAAGTTGGTGATGTGCCGCACATGCGTCAGCAGCTCACTCCTTGAAAGCTCCTCTGGGTTCATTCGGGTGATGTCACCCGCGCCTTCATACTCCCACATGGGGTGCGCTCGGGCACGGATGGGCCACACCCGCCTCTTCACAAAGGTGGCGATCAAATGGATGCCTGTGACCTTGTCCAGCATGCCTCCGATCCGAGCCAGCAAAGGGCTTGCCTCCTCCATTTCTTCGGCTGAGAGTTGGTGATCCCACGCCTTGGTCCTGGTGAAAGCAGCAGTCGAGAAAGGGGCGGCTGCATCCTGCTCGACAGTCGCATAAAACCACCCCTTCCTCCAGCCTTGAGCGGAGTCGACGGTCTTCAGGCGGAAGTAGCGGGTGTCGCTGCGCACCTGGATTCCACAGCCGCCACGGGGTAGGTGCGACCACCTCCTCTGTTCGGCCGCACCATGAAGATGGCTTTCCACAGCGCCCAGCTGGGTGCGACGCCGAGGAAGCACTCGCACAGCGTGATGAAACACGCGATATGCATAATGCCATTTGGGGTGAGATCATGGATCTGCACCCCGTAGGCAAAAAGAAGACCACGAACGAAATCGTGGAGGGGAAGCGAAAAGCCCCTAGGCAAAAACTCCGCAAAACAAACACGCTCGTTGGCGCGTGGTTCGGGGAGTACCTCCTTGGGCGACGGCGCGCGGACGGCGAGCTGCTCCGCGGGTGGCAGATACCCCTGCTCGCGGAACTTGACCAAATGGGCGTCCTTGATGGTGGACTTCGCCCAGTCCCCGCTGCCCTTCTTCAGCGCGGCGGATGCAGATGTACCCGCCACGGCCTTCTTGCCCTTGGTCGCATCGGTAGCGGCGGCGGCGGCAGCACCACGCTTCGCACCTCCACCTTTCGCCATTGCTACGTGGAGGGTGTGGGGCAAGAACTTGGGCGCAGAACAATGGAGGGGCAGCGCGAGGAAGGAGACGAGGGGCGGCGCAGGGGCAAATGGCAAGTAAAAAACTCTGCCAGCGCCGTCCCCCCTATTTACCACAGATCGCAAAACGATCGTAACCGTCAAAACAAATGCATACGCTCCGCGCGAAATCTGGCCATACACGTGGCGGCCACGGAGAGCAACCGTCGCCGGCCACTCCGCCCACTACGCACGAGAATCCAGGAAGCCATCATCACGCCCCGTGAAAATCGCGCCAGAACGGTCAAATCAAGTCCACGCGGCGTCATCCCTGGTCAGCTCTGCAAAAACGGGCCCACAAAACAGGGTCACGTCTTATCAAAGCCTCTCCAAGCACGCCACCGCTTGTCAGAGATAGCAGTCGCAAAATGCGTCATTGCTGACGTTGTTCTCTCTTTCACAACTGGCATAAAAGTCACTCGATGATATCTTCGGGTGGTCTCTCGCATAAGTCTCGGTTGGTTTTTAGCAAAGTCATAGAGGCCAGTCGAAATTCTTTCGACTGCAGCATCGTACTCCCATCGGGAGCGTATCAAAAAATTTCTTTGACTAAAATGTGCAGGGTAAAAGATTTTGAGATTATCCTCCATTGCAAGCAATAAAGCACAATCTCGGGGGCTACTCCCATCGGGAGCGCTGTCGCGCACCCGATAGAATAATGGCAAAAGTGTCAGTCGACGAAACATTCGACTAAGTTCATAAGCAAAATCACACTCAAAATATTCCCGAGTTGATCCGACGATCCTTGGATGCTGCATGCATAGTGCAAAGGTAAGACCCGCCGATCAGTCGAGCTGGGCTAAGGACCGCTCCAGCAGCGTTATCCTTAAATGTTCCGTGTCAGCAGACATGATGAAAATCCCCGACGGACGCGTTGGGTAGATTCAAAATATACTGCAGTTCGATTCAGTAAGACCTCAACGGCCGTTTCGAGTCTGTCCAGTTTGTTCCAGATTCGAGTCCGGGGACTCGAGTTTGATTGAAAGCTAGTATGGTTTTGCCACAAATGGTAGTTAACCGGCCCCGATCCGTCGTGTGTGCCGGGCCTGCTAAGCTAATATCCCTTGACTATCATAAGCAAAAACTCATAGTCGATGAAACACTCGACATAGCCAACATGTGCTATTTCATAAGAATTCTAAATGCAGATGTAAAAAATATAACGTGCATGATGTATGAGTCCATGCCCGACTCTTCGAATCAGACAAGTACTCGGGGGCTACTGACATGGGTATGCCTATCGGGTACCCTACCATGAGGGTACCTGGTGCACGTATCGACTAGGCCCAACTATCAGAGCCTACATGAAGCCCATGAAGGGAGGCCCACGAAGATGGAGTATCCTCCAAGTTTGGCGAAGCAATAGTCGGTTTAGAGTTTCCTTACTTGTAAATCGAGTCGGTTACGAACACCCGAGACCCAGCCTATTATTTAAGGACTGGGAGGGCCATCGAACCAGACAACGAACCACCAGAGCCACAAACCCTAGCGAGATCGACATCTCGCCGGGATCCTTGTAACCATCATATTCACAAAGCAATAACAGACAGGCAGGACGTAGGGGTGTTACCTCCACACGAGGGCCCTGAACCTGGGTAAAATCTTTGCCCTGCTTGTCAGCCGACGATACTTCTAGCTCTACCACATTCTCTCCCCCATATTCATAACCTAGGGAGATTAACCATGGGTCTTGATGAGTCTACCCCTCGTCAGGGTGCTTTTTGCGCCAGCGTGCAGTCGAACTCGCGCGCGAGGATGGATCGTGACCGTTGCCACTGGGACAGATCGGTGGTCGTGATAGATAGAAGATCTAGTTGTTTTTTGAAGTGTGCAGTGGCGCGCCGGCGGTGAGTTCAGACGGCGATGACCACAACCGGGCGGCGCTGTCGTGCGTGTGTGTGTGCAAACGGGTGCGGAAGAGGTGGCGAACTCGTGCGCGTGCTCTGTTGGAAAGAAAAGAACACGCAGGCGAGGCGTGCTTGCTCGACATGGGCACGGCCATGTCGAGGCCGTGACCGGCGTTGCACGGAGTGGTGAAACCCGGACGAATTCGAGGGGAAAAGAGAGGATTTTGGGGCGGCGTCTCACCACGAGCTTTCTGGCGCAAGAAGAAGCTTGGGGGGCGACGAAGACGATCGGTTCTTGTCGAGGAAGGTGAAGAAGAGCTCCGGCCGGCGTCGGGGATGTCGAGCTTGTCACGGCGTGTCACGTGCTCCCAGGTCCGGCTCCAGAGAAGAAGTTCCTTAGGGCGTCGAGGCGAATCAAGTGGCGAGGTAGAGGAGCAAATGACGGTCCGGCTACGCGGGGCGAGAGCTCGAGCTCGCTTCAGCAATGGTGTCGGCTGGGCGTGGAAGAAGAGATGGAGGCGGCGGCGATGGGAGGAAGGAAGAGGGAAGCTAGGGTTAGGGTTGGAGGCGCAGGGGTGGCTTTATGGAGGAAGGAAAAGGTGGAGAGGAGGCGCTGGCCGGTGGGCGCCATGGCCACCGTGGCCATGTGCGTGCGCTCCTCTGTCTCCGTACAGGAAGAGGATAAACAGGGAACGGAGGTAAGTAGGCTGGAGTTGGGCTTGGCCCAACTCGGCTAGCTCGCCTGTTTTTCTTTCAAAAACCTGAACATTTTTCTTTTTCCAGTTTCTGTTTTTGTTTATACAAAATATTAGGCATTTTGTATTAGAACCTTTTGCAAATATTTTTGTTTGAACAAACTACTTTTCTTAAACACGTTTGTATTAATTGGGCAACATTGTAACAACACAAAAATGTGGTTTTGCTTAATTGTGCAAGGAAATAAAAGATTAAGTGAGATGAACACATGAATATGATGTCATGATGATGCTAAACTTTAAAAGAACAAGCAATATAGTTGGGTTACATTTTTGGGATGTTACACTACCGGGCCAACTGTTTGCTCGTGGTTGTTGCATCAATGATTAAAAGTAGGCCAGGGCTTAAAGTTTACCTGTAGCAGTGCATGTTATGTATGGGATAAATAAGAAAGATGAAGCTCAGTTAGTGATAAATAATTCATGTGGGTGCAAAATTATATATGAGTAATGCGTCCATAAAACACCAATGTCTCACAAATCAGGATGATAAGGATGACTCCAACGGGCCGACCCAAACGGACGCGTGTTCGGTCCGCGTTTTGTCTGTTTGGGTCGGGGAACGGACGCGCGTCCAGCCCATGTCCGCCCCTTTCTGGCCAGTGCCCCCAACGGGGCCGACGCATTGAGTCCGCTTGCCACTTTTATTTCCTAAACTTTTTTTTAATACTAGGATTACATTTAGAAACTGAAATTACATAGTTAAATCTAGGACCTTCTCCTAACATTAAACCCTAAAACCTAAACCTAAACTTGAAGGAAATTAATAACCGACCACCGACCGGCAAGGGGGAAGATCAAAGAGGGGCTGCGGCCTTGAGGAACGTCACACAGCATGCCCGTTCTGCAACGGACTTGCTGGCTCTTCCTTCATCGCGCCCATGGCCAGCCAGGGCTGGTGACTCAATCTTCTTTGATCATTTTGTAGCTACGAAACACGTAGCGGGCGCCGGTATTAGTGGAAAATGAACCGCACATAGGCGGCCACGGCCTCGGCTCCTTTCGCGGTGGAGCTGACATCAGGCGGAGCTGCCTACTCCTTTCACGGCCTCGGCCGTCGCCAAGGCCTCCCGGTGCCGTTTGCGCCTCGCCGCGCGCTTCTTGGACTCTTCGGCGCGGCGCATTTGCTTCATCTCCTCCTCCACTGCAGCGTCGGCACAGGCGCGCGCGGCGGAGATGAACGCGGCCGCCCTCTGCGCGTTCAGCTGCATGTGGGCTGCATCCACCGCCTCCTCCTCGGTGATGTGAGCAGGGCCGCCCACGCCAATGGGAGGCTCCGGCGGCGCGCCATCCCCCGCGACACCGGCCGCCGCGACAGCAGCCGCCGCGACACCGGCGGCGTACTCTTCTTCATCGCTGTCGGCGCAGTCCGCGAACGCCGCCTCCACCGCACTCCTCTGGGCGTCCGTCAGGCGCGGACGCGGCGGCTGGGGAATCATGCCGGCCCATGCCGGGCTGGTCGCCATCCGGCGCGAGAAGCTGCCGCGATAGCGCCCGCGCGCGCTCATACGCGCTCGCTCGGCCTCGTCCACCAGATGCGGCGGCGGCGGCGGATCCATTCCGGCGCGTGGATCTGAGCTTGGAGATGGTGGCCGCCGTGGCTAGGGTTTGGCCGGCCGGCGCGATTGGGGAGGAGTGCTAGGGTTTGTGCCCTAGGGTTTGGCCGGCCGGCGCGATTTATACAGCTCCACCGCCCACAGTTATTACGGGTAGGTGGCCGTTGGGGTCGATGACACGCGGGGCCAGGGCGGACACGGGGAGGATGCAGGAACGGTCCGCTCGCGTCCGGGCCCGACGCATCGGTGACCCAAATTTGGGTAAGGAATGCGTCGCGGCGGACCAAAAAACGGACCGCGGTCCGTTTGCGTCGCGCCGTTGGGCCGTGTTTTTGGCTCCCGCGGACAGGGACGGACGCGCGCGGACTCGATGGGTCGCCCCGTTGGAGTCATCCTAAAGGATCATATGTCCACTCTGGCCCTAAACCGTCCTGCGAGGTTGCCTTCGGTAATTAAGTCTTCTTTTACAAAGAGAGACATAAACAGTAAGTTTTTGACGTCATTGTTTGTTCTCGAGAGAATTGCTTTCAGCTATTGTACAACTCTTACTGTCACTGAGCTTCTCGCATAGCTTCCACTTTGCTCTTCCCTGACCTCTATCATGATCACTCTTTTGGGTCTTGGGTACCTGATGGTCCTAGAAGCGAGGCATTGACAAGAGATATACACATGCATCATATATTACTGTTTACAGTAATATCCCATTGGTTAGTAGGCATATAGCTGCAAGGTTAGGCCTCAGCCCCTAGACCAAGTGGACTAATCACACATCGCAATCATATCAGCAATAGAAAACATTGTAGAAAACAAAAGATGAATGATTGATAATAGTTATTACAATGTTGCCAACCGCGATGAGATCTAAATATCAAGTAGTATGGCTATGGAGTGGTGATGGCAGCAGCACTTCTTGGAGATGATGGAGACATCGGCGGCGTGGAGGAACAGGGTGAAACAACGGGGGGAGGGGTTCTCGTGTTAATCTTCTCTCCTTCTTATAGCAGTCTGGTAGGGTTTCGAGGCGGTTCCGAAGCGAATTCATATGCGGGCCCTTCATGGAAGTTGCTTGGATTGACGATGTCGATCCATCGGCGGTCGGTACATTCACCGGTATGGTCGGACCCGATCGTACCGCCACTCTTTATCTTCGTTTTCGCCATATCTATGGATCTTCTGGTTCATGGCAACTCCCCATCCGAGATATATCTTTCTAAATGCGTGAACTCCACCAGAATAGCTTCCAAACTGTAAGAAATAAAATCACAAGGAGATTTGCAAAGTAATTTGCACATTAGTGGTTAGTGGCAGGTACAGAGTGATATATTGCCTCTTTTCATGTCAAATATACGGTTTAAAGTTTAAACATAGATAAAGATGCATGTTTTTAGGACGCATCAACATTCCCAAGTTAAAACCTTGATCATACTGAGCAAGAAACAATTTTTTTTAAGTAACTCGATGTTTAAACCGAATAATGAGGTATGGAGTTCACTTACAACGGTAGTCTTAGGTTGCTCGCCACTTAATTTGCTGAAAGCTTAGCAAAGTGGAGTAATGGCAATACATCATAAACAGATTTGTTAAGCCAAGACAATTACAACAAGATTTATGTTTACACGCCTAGTTATAGTTATAATAATTATTCTATTTCCATTAGAGAACACTATCCTGCCAAGGAACATGTAGGAATAAGACAAACATAATATGCAAGAGTGTGAGAGCATGTTAAAAAGAGCATTGCATAAGAGTGACTCATGAACACCCACCGAGACAAAGTAAGATTCTCAACTGCACCTTTTCTTTTTCATTGGCTTTTGGGTACTTGCAACTTATTAGTAAAGAGACCATGCCAAATAATGGTGTATGTCAAAACGGTTATTATATAGCCTAGACGGAGAACCAATGTAACAAAGATGTTACAACTAGGATACACTCATGACTGATATCTGAGGTTTCCCTCAAGTATTGATCTCTCAAAAGTCAGAGGAGTGTCCATCTTTTCATAGATAAATGCAGACCCATGAGAAAGCTGATAATCTTACCCATCATAACATTTTTGTTACAGATGTTTAATCAACCCATAGCCGAAATCTGAGAATAAACTCTGAGAAGAGAAGTTACAGATCGTCCCGAGCAAGAATAAACTCATAGCCGAAATCTGAGAATAAAAGTTCTTCAGGCATTTCTTCTTCCTTAGAACTTCTCATCATTTTTAGATCTTCTACCGGATTAGCCTCCGGTTTTCCTGCAAACTTTGCAAGGACCAGTGTTTGACTCTCAGCTATCTTGGCCATCTATGTTTTCACAGTCCTTGTCCTTTCTTGGAGTACCCGTAGATCAGACTTAATAATTCCAATTTTGTTGGTTAGTTCTCCAAGTGCATTATCATGATTCTCAACCATTTTCATAAATGTATTGTTTTGTTCATGTTGAGAATTAATAACAAACTTGAGGGCATCCTCAATTGACTTGCGTTTACCGTTGTTTGTTCCATTAGGATTATAGTTGCTATTATTTAGAGCTCCTGCAGAGTTATATGGCTTGGAGTAATATCTCTGACTCTTCCATGCAGGATTATAAGTATTACGAGCTATAAATCTACTTATTCAACATTATCATCAGGGATGGCTTTAACCTCTTCTATACCTTTTATAATCTGAATAAGCTCATCTACCTTAGTTGTCAGCTCGATGTTGTTTGTCTCGGTGATGGATCGAGTTCACCTTCCTTGAGCTTGATGTATCCACATGCCATTGGGCATGGCTATATTGCATATCATTGTTGGGAATCGTAGGCAGAAAACAAAAAAATTATAACAACGATAACCTTAAACTAGACAGGATCTATTACTATGCAGATATAGAGTAACGGTGGTGATCGATATACATACCCTTGTAGACCGATAGCAGGGATTATGCTCCCGCGGCAAGCGTTGTTGATGTAGCCGACGTAGCCGACCTCAAGGTCGCGAAGAACTTGGCGCGACGAAGATGAAGACGACGCGACGATGACGATGACGGCACCGACCTCAAGGTGGTGAAGACGAGTCTCTCCAAGTGCCCCAAATGTGGCACCTCGCAGAGCTTACACACATACGGAGAAGATGACGACCTCCGGGCTGTGATCCAACAAAGCAGCGGAAGCAGAATACTTGGACCCAGCAGCACGATGGTGTGCGTATGGTGGAGAGAACTATCTCAACCGTGAGTAGCCATTTGCGGAACCACGTCTAAACGGATGAGAGAAAGAGAGAGGATGGTGCAATTTTCCAAGGCATGGGGGCATCCCTTTATAAAGGGGGTGGGAGGGTGTCACCCTTGGTGGCTTAGCCATGTGGGACTAAACCCCACATGGAATTTCGCAACAAGGGGTGTTGCGCCCTAGGTGGGCCCCTTTTGGCCCACCTAGGGCAGCCCCTCCCCAAACCGCACCATACTTCCCCCCTATGGGCCTTCTCTCCCATGGGAAGGCCCATTTAAGGTGGGCTACATTTATAATTCCGAAAATCATTAAATAAAAAATGTATTTAACTATTAATTACACTAATTAATATTAAACACATTTTATCTAATTTATTCCGGCTCCGAAAACCATTTCGTCGCCCCCGAACTTCGTCGGATATGTCCCGGAACCATTCCGGAACCTTCTCTATATTCTCTTCGATATCCAATCTATACCTAATAATAAAGTCAGTAAGGCTTCTTCCGTCCGACCCCAAAACGACGGTTTTGCCCTGTGAGTTTGGTCATATTACAACGTATTGCCACCGCCGAGTGGATACCGGTTCAGAACGCCGTTTTGCACAAAACCCTGACAAACTGGGAAACTAACCCGCAGTCCACAGAAACGGACGTCCTGCTGACTTACTCGTGATTTACCGAAAACCCGCGGACCTTTTTGCAAAGACGCCACCGAAGAGGTACGGGAAAATCTGGAGCGTCCGTTTAAGTTGGAACGGACGGCCGAGATTAATCTGTTTTCTAAATTTTGTTTAAATAAACATAAAACAAACTAACCTTCGTAAATTCATAACTTTCAATCCACAACTCCAAATTTAACATACCTTACATCAATGCAAAGCTCTAACCATGTAGTTTAATTTGGCATCATTACTTTTCCTTTCTGCATCTGTTTTAGTTGATCAAAATACAGAGATGCATTTCGTCCGTACAATTCAACACTTGAGTTCTAAAAATGTTTTCAAAATGAATCCTTTTGGTAAATGTCAAGAAATGCATCCTCTGTCCAGGGGAACCAAAGTTATAAATTTGGAAAATGATTTAATGACCCAATTAATCCGCTACCATTTTCTTTCCTTTTCAAAATGATTCACAAGTAATTCGTTACGAAAATTACATCCAAACTGAAACTCTGGTTTTTCCTCCCGTAGCGAAGCACGGGCACTTTGCTAGTCTTATTAAACATCACCTACCCTTAAGTGTGTCACCCTAGCGGTTCGGGAACACTCCAAACATGATCGAGAACCCTTCTCCGATCAATGACTATCAGGGAGAACTGGATGGCTATGATAGCCCTGTGCGTTCACGAATAACTTTGTCGTTCGAACCTTAGACGTCAAGTCTCAGGCCTTTTGCCAGACGATACTTAGTTTGTCCGAGACTCATTCTCCGGTATGACCATACCGAGTTTGATCTCGTTACTTGACAATACTACCCTTACTCGTTTGTGATATTACATCCCCGTGACCTAGTCACATGCTTGCAAGCTCATTGATGCAATCTCACCGAGTGGGCCCAGAGTATCTATCCTGCTATGTGGATTGGCAAATCCTGCTCTTGATCATACGCCTCAACATATTTCCTTCGGATACCCAAAAGGGACATCGTTATAGTCATCCTATATAAGGAGTGACGTTTGATACAATCAAAGTACCTTCCAGAAATAGCAATTAGTATGATCTCACGATCGAAGGTGTAAGTATTACATCCTACAAATATTGGGTGTGTCCATCACATCATTCACCTAATGATTGACTCCATTGTCAACTGACATAAATGTCACATGATCGGGAAACCTTGATCATCGATCGAACAATGGACTAGTTAAATATAGGCTTCTAGGGACCTGGTTGTTGACGTATCACATGTGTATTAATGTTTTTGCTTAATACAATTATAGCATGATACAAAACGTATTATGAACAATTGAGATATGTCAAATAAAACATCTTTATTAATTGCCTCTAGGGTATATCTCCTTCAATCATCAAGAAGCTTTTTAGCTTTGTCAGTTTCCTTGCCCATGAATGTTCCTCCTGCAGTAGTATTAAGCATAGACTTGCGCAATTAATTAGGTGAATAACCTGCGCAATGATCGTGAATTGGGTGAATAACCTGCTGATACGTGCATTTTATATCATCATTTATACAACTTATATTATCATATTAGAATGTTATTGGCATTGTTATATCATTGTTTTCACATGTTTTAGATGATTTATGGGACTTTCATACAAAGTCCCTATTTTTGGTATTTAATTTCTGGGAGGCAGAAAACCTCCTTTTCCTTGTTTTTAATGTTTCAGGAGCTACAGGGACGGCCATGGGAATGAAGCAAGGTCCCTCTCTTGCTTTGAAGGCCAAGGTTGTGTGCCTTGATGAACATGATGGAGTTGAAGCATGCCCGAACAACCTTCCTCCCGATGAACTTGAACCGGCCCTCCATGGTCACATAGCTCTTGCAACAAGGACTTTTTGGCGTGACCCGGCCAAAGCAAAGGCTCAAGTTGATCATGCAAACAATCCAAGGGGAAGGAGTTTGCTAATAGGATAAAGACTTGCTACAATTGTCATAACAAGCATCACTTCATCAAGGATTGTCCTATGAGAATAGAGAGCAAAATGGTGGAAGGCTTGTCCTCAAGGGCGAATCAAACATGATACAAAAGAAGCCTTTTGTCAAGAGGAAGCCATTCTTCAAGAAAGCACCAAGAATTGTGTTGTTGACTCAAGAAGAGTATCCTTCCGAGGATTCCGAAGAAGAAGAAGAACCCACTCGTGAGGTGGCCGCTTTGGCCATTGTATCAACTCCACCTCCTTCTCTCTTCGAATCCCCCAATGAGAACCTCTCCGTCAACACCGCTCGTTGCCTCATGGCTTCCGTCACCGAGGTATCATCTTCTACTCCCAAGACTATGCATGAAATAGATGATAAAACTAGTCTTGTGATTAAGAAAGAACTTGTTGCTTCCGATACTATTATGGCTAACTTGCAAGGTGAAGCTAAGGCTTATGTTGAGTCTCTCTTGAGACAACTTGATGCGGCCGAAGAAATCCTTGATGACAAGGGAAAAATTGAGAGAGAGGATTCTCTCACCATAGCATCCTTGAATGCTTCCATAGAATCCTTGAATGCTTCTCTTGAAGAAGAGTGAATATAGAACCTCTCTTGAGGAAAGAATTGAGTCTCTTGATGATAAAAATGATGAAATAATTGCTAAAATCATTAAGGATAGAGATCATGTCTTTGCTAAATATAAAGTGGTTAAAAAGGAGAAAGCCGAGTTTGTGGTTGCTAATGCTAGACTCCTTGAGGATGTGGAGAAACTTAACAAGGCTCATAAGGCCTTGGAAAGTACCACTCTCTTCTAGTCAAGTCTCATGAGCAACTTCAAACTCAACTTTCCAAATCTAACTCACCTAGCACCTCTACTCCCTCTTGTGATCATGCAAATGTTATTGAGGAAAATGCTAGGTTGAAGGTTGAGCTTGCCAAGGCCACTAGTGCCAAGACCTCTATTCCTAAAGGTAATGAAAAGGTGGTTGCTCAAATTTTTGAGCAAAAGCCACACAAAGGGAAGGAGGGCCTCGGTTATGTGGCCAAGGCAAAGAAGAAGAAGAGCAACACCAATGCCAAGCCCGCACAAGCCAAGACTCCCATTGCGGATGGTAATGCCACTAGGGGCAAGACCACTCGTAGTGACTTTGCGGGGCATAACAATCCCAACTACTTTCTTTATGTTGATTACTATGGGGATGTTTATGCAAAATATGTTGGTCCTTATGATGGTTACATTGCTTACTCTATTTGGGTTCCTAAGACCCTTGTTGCTAACAAAAGAGGACCCATTGAGAAATGGGTACCTAAAACCAAGCAATGATTTCTTGTAGGACTATGCTTCCGGTGGGTCTAAATGGGTGGTTGATAGTGGATGCACTAGTCATATGACCGGAAGCAAAGAGATCATGACGGAGTTGGGACCAAATATAAATCAAGCATCCGTCTCCTATGGTGATAAATCAAAAGCGGAGGTAACGGGTCTCGGCAAGGTGGTAGTTGCAAAGGATATCACCCTTGTAAATGTCATGCTTGTCGAGTCCCTCGGTTACAATCTTATGTCCGTTCGTGCACTTAATAAGATGAATTTTGATGTCCATTTTACTATTGATATGGTGGTACTCTTGAGGAGCAAGACTCTAAAGGTCATGTTCGTTGGGTATGTTGAAAATGAGTTGTTCGTGGTGGACTTTTCGGGGTCTACCAACACTCAAGCAATATGCCTATTCGGAAAGGCCGACGTGGGATGGTTGTGGCATCGCCGCTTGTCCCATGTCAACATGAGAACTTTGCAAAGTCTTCACAAGGGTGGCCACATTCTTGGACTAAAAGACAATGTTTCTTTTTCTAGAGATCGTCTTTGTAGGGCTTGTGTTGAAGGAAAGATGCATGATTCTCCCCATCCAAGCAAGACCATCATTTCATCAAAGAGGATATTGGAACTTCTTCATGTTGATCTCTTTGGTGCCGTGCCTCAACCTAGTCTTGGTGGGAAGAAATATTGTTTGGTGATTGTTGATGACTATTCAAGATTTACTTGGGTTTATTTCTTCAAGACGAAGGATGAGACCCAACAAGCCGTCATCGACTTTTCCAATATTGTTCAACGCCAATACAATGTCCCTATTTTGGTCATTAGGAGTGATAATGGCTCCGAGTTCAAGAACTACACCTTAAATGAGTTTCTTAGTGAAGAGGGGATTCGTCATCAATATTCCGCTGCATATACCCCTCAACAAAATGGTGTAGCCGAAAGGAAGAACCGGACTCTCATGGATATGGCAAGGTCTATGTTGGCGGAGTTTAAGTCTCCGCTATTCTTATGGGCCGAGGCTATCTCCACGGCGTGTCACTCATCTAACCGGCTATTCTTTCGAGTTGGCAAGAAGTTTACATCTTATGAGATGCTCACCGGCAACAAGCCCAATGTCTCCTACTACCGAGTATTTGGTTGTAAGTGTTTCTATAAGAACAAAAGTGTTCGTTTGTCTAAATTTGAATCTAAAGCTTTAGAGGGTGTTTTTGTTGGGTACGGTGCCGAATCTCACACCTATAGAGTCTATGACAAGACCGTTGGGAAAGTCATAGAATCTTGTGATGTGAGGTTCGATGAGAATGACGGCTCCCAAGTGGCGCAATTTCATGTTTGTGATGTAGATAATGAAGAGCCTCAAGATGCTATAAGAAGAATGGGCATTGGTTTCCATCGCCCGTTGAGATTCATTACGAGTCTCCTCAAGCAAGTCCAAGCTCCATTCAAGTGGAGGCCTCTTCATCACAAGTTGAAACGGCGCCTATCATGGAAGCAAATGATGCACCACCCAAGAACAAGTTCAAGACCCTCCTCATGTTGACCAAGTTGCTATGCAAGAACCAAGTTCTCCTATTGTTGATGCTAGCCAAGGTCATGACCAAGATCAACCCTCTCCTTCATTGTTGAAGATGTGCTTCAAGATGATCAAGGTCAACATTCCGGTCAAGACGGGGACTCAAATGATCAAGATGATCAAGTGATACCTCCAAGATGCAATAGAGATATCGAAGCCCGTCGTAAAGCAAGAATTGTAAGAGACTTTGAATTAAAGGCTCACCATCTAGATAACATCATTGGTGACCACAAGAAGGGTGTTACCACAAGAAGGCAATTGGCAAACTTTAGTGAACATCAAGCTCATATTTCCATGGTGGAACCAAAGAAAGTGTTTGAAGCTCTTGAAGATCCGGATTGGTTAGAAGCTATGCATGATGAACTCAATAACTTCAAGCGCAATAAAGTGTGGAATCTAGTTGAGAAGCCAAAAGATTGCCGCAATGTTATAGGCACAAAGTGGATTTCAAGAACAAGCAAGATGAGCATGGAATGGTTGTGAGGAACAAGGCAAGATTGGTTGCACAAGGGTACTCTCAAGTTGAAGGCATTGATTTTGGAGAGACTTATGCACCCGTGGCTCGCCTTGAGTCCATCCGTATCCTTCTTGCATATGCATCACATCATAACTTTAAATTGCAACAAATGGATGTGAAAAGTGCTTTCTTAATGGTCCTTTAAAGGAGTTGGTATATGTTAAGCAACCACCGGGTTTCGAGGACCCTAAATTCCCTAACCATGTCTACAAGCTTGATAAGGCGCTCTATGGTCTCAAACAAGCACCTCGTGCTTGGTATGAGCACCTAAGAGAGCTATTGCTAGACCGTGGATTTGAATTGGGGCAAATCGATCCCACTCTCTTTACTAAGAGGGTCAAAGGGGAGCTTTTCATATGCCAACTTTATGTTGATGATATTATATTTGGCTCATCTAACAAAGCTTTCAATGATGAATTTTCAAAGCTTATGACCGATAGGTTCGAGATGTCTATGATGGGCGATTGAAGTTCTTTCTCGGTTTTGAGATCAAGCAATTGAATGAAGGGACTTTCATCTCTCAAACCAAATATACCCAAGACATGCTCAAGAGGTTCAATATGCACAATGCTAAGGGCAAGCGGTTTCCCATGGACACCAAATGCCATCTTGAACTTAACCCCGACGGTATCGATGTTTGCCAAAAACTTTATCGCTCTATGATTGGTTCTTTGCTTTATCTTTGTGCATCTAGACCCGATATTGTGTTGAGTGTAGGGGTGTGTGCAAGGTATCAAGCCGCTCCTAAAGAAAGCCACATGGTGGCGGTCACTAGAATCTTTCGATATTTGGTTGATACCCCAAGGTTTGGTTTGTGGTACCCAAAGGGCACTAATTTCTCTCTTGCCGGGTACACGGATTCGGATTGGGCCGGTTGCAAGGATGATAGGAAATCAACTTCCGGGGCATGCCAATTTCTTGGTAGGGCCTTGGTGAGTTGGTCTTCTAAGAAGCAAAATTGTATATCTCTATCTTCCGCCGAAGCCGAGTATGTGGCGGCCGCAAGTGCATGCACTCAATTGTTATGGATGAGGCAAACTTTAAAGGAATACGGTGTCAATTGTGACAAAGTGCCTCTTTTATGTGACAATGAAAGTGCTATCAAGATTGGCCACAATCCGGTGCAACACTCAAGAACGAAGCATATTGAGATTCGTCATCATTTTATTCGGGATCATATTGCTCGTGGTGATATTGAGCTTGGCTATATTCCAACCAAAGATCAACTTGCCGACATTTTCACGAAGCCACTTGATGAAGCAAGATTCACCTTCTTGAGGCATGAGCTAAATATCGTGGATTCTAGGAGCTTGACTTGACCATCTTGCATACACACCTATTTCTTGACTATCTATTTGGTTTAGGTGTAGGCATGGACATAGGGGGAGTGCGGTCCTAATCCATTGGACTATCCCTCCCCCCATTATGCCGATAGTAAGAATCATTTGTCTCTATATTCTTTCATGAATTGTGAGCTTAAATGACGAGTAGTGGCCGTGAACCCAAGATACATCTTCGCGGTGTCACACCACACACTCATACATGGTGGCCTAGGCCACCGCCCTCCTCTTTGTGAGGAGTTGGATCTTATTTGGGCTTATTGGTTTTATTTAGGTTTTCTAGACCTTTTATTTGTCTTTGGGAGAAACACTTGGAAATTGGTCTTTTATTTGATCTTGCAACTTCCAAGTGCGTATCCCACCATCAGTGACCTTGTTCTCATCCTAAGCCTTTCCTACCTAAAAACATGCTCCTCTTGCAACATACATGTCTCCCACAAAAATCTGGCAGTTTTGGAGTGTTTGGGTCCGGAGACTCCGGTGTGCAACACCGGAGACTCCGGTCTGTCCAGAGTCTCCGCCCTAAACCTGGAAAACTCCGGCTCAGGCCGGAGACTCCGGTGTTTAGGCCGGAGACTCCGGACCCGGTCGATTCACTGGGTTCCTTTTAGGGCACGGGGAAGAGATGTGTTCACAACTCCTCACTTACCCCCGTCCCCAACCTTTCCCCAGTTCGCCGCCGTCACTCCGGGCTCGCCTCCGGCCGCTCCCCGCCGCCGGAATCCGCCGTGCCACCGGCTCCTCCACCTCCCAAGCGTCGGGGATCTTCCTCCCCTCCGTTTGGATCTCACCATGAAGGACACGGGTACCACTCTCTCTCTTCCTCTAGGATTCTTCCTAGATCTAGTTTTGAGAGTAGTTCTTGTTGAAATTCGTGGTGTAGAACCTTTAGGATGGCAATGTACTCTCTAGGAATTGGTTGGTGTCGATTTTTCGCTCAGATTTGACCTAGGTTGGAAGTTCCTGTCTCAGGCCGGAGATTCCGGTCCCCCTGACCGGAGACTCCGGTGTGGCCGGAGACTCCGCCCCCTGAGACCGGAGACTCCGGCCCAGATCATCTCTGAAGAAAATTTCTCTCCAATTGTTTCCTTCTTTTGATTCCATGGACATGTATGCTTATCTCAATGCTACCTATCTACTCCTGTTTCACAGCTAACAAAAGGTACCCCGGTGCTTCATCCTCATCCTCGAATATCAAGAAGAAGAAGAAGCTTCAAGGTCGAGACTACTTGGTCTATGATGCAGAGCAAGACAAGCATGTGCAGAGTGGTGCCTAAAGAAGCAAAAGGCTGCTGAGACTGCTCGGGCTAGGCAAGAGGCTACCCTCCTTCGAGAAGAAAGGGCCAAGAAGGCTAAGTTTGACAACATCACCACTTTGAAGGACTTGAACAAGGAGGAGTTCCGCTCCATGAGGGCACAAATTTCTATGACATGCCCAACAATTCAAACGATGGTCATTTTTGGAGAAGGGAGCAAGAGCTCATTATGAAGGAACTATATGCCAATTTGGACCCAAAAGCCCTTGTGTGTCCTCAAAAACCCTTGCAATTTGAAGTGTTGGCCAAGAAGGATTACTTTAAGGAAGCAATTTGGGTTGCTAGAAAGATTGGTCTTGAGCACCTCATTTCCCTCCAACAAGATTATGATATTGAGATGGTGCAACAGTTTTTGCCACTCTTGTGCTTGGAGATGAGGAGGACACCCAAATGACTTGGATGACGGGGCCTCTCAAAGTTAGTGCAAAATTTTCAGAATTCGGAGAAGCTTTGGGATATGAGTTCAAAGGTGTGAACATTCAGTTGGTCGAAGAATGCATGTTGAAGGAGTGGCCTATGATAAGAAGCTCCTCGCTCCTCTTGCTGCAAAAATGGTGCCATTGCTACCACCAAAGGTCTCAAGCCCATCTACAACATTTTGATTCGCATGTTTCGTTGGAGCATTGCACCTCAAGCCGGGAATACGGATGCTATCCGTGGAGCTCTAGTGAACCTCATGCATCATTGCCACATGACATACCTTGCCGGACCGGATTGCCAAGGGTTTGAGATTGATGTCATGGACTATATCCGGTGTGAGATCAACATTGCTATCTATGAGAGGAAGAATCCTATGTATGCTCCATATGTCATGAAGCTCATCCTCAAAAAGATTCCCAAACTCGATCAATCCCGTTTCAAGAAACACTCTATGGTTACCTTCAAGTGCTCGGCCATCATCTTGCTCAAGACACTTATGAAGAGGTAGAGGCGCGAGAAGCGCCTAGGGCAAGAAGGAAAAATGCCACTCCACCCTCTTGGGATGTTGGTGGCAAGCAAAGAGTCAATGATGAGTTCAAGAAGGTTTCTTGGTGGAAAAGGCTATGATGTGCATGGGTGTTGCGACCCACAAGGAAAATCATCAACAATATGTTACTAACAAGAGGATCTTGTCCAATCAAGCCACCATGATAAAGGAAATGCGCAAAGCCAACAATGGTGGTTTCACTCCTCCTCGCGAAGAAGATGAACCCGAAACTCCGCCATCCGAAGCAACTATTTCTCTTGAGAAGTGGAATGTGGATATCTTTCCATGGAATGATTATGATGATGTGACCTCCATGCCTACCTCGTCTCGCAACACCGGAAAGGCTCCTATGCGCTATGAAGAAGAAAGTGATGAGGAAGACAATAGTGAAGAAGCAAGTGGTGAAGCAAGTGGAGATGATCGTGATGCTGAAAGTGGGGATGTGATGAGGACTATGATGAAGACGAAGAGTGATCGCCTTGGGTTTCGTTAGCATCGCTCTTTTCCCTTTTTGGCGTTTCGATGCCAAAGGGGGAGAAGTAGTTCTACTAGGTTCTCTCGTGGGGATTTGCATGGGTCGGACACAAGCATGCTCGTTTATCATTTCTTTGAAGCTTGTGTCCTTTTATCTTTGTTGTTGAACCTATTTGCTTTTTATTCGTATGAGACTATGTTTTATTCCGTCCGTGTGGAACTTATGGATATTTCACTCTATCTATGGTTGAGATGGTATCTATCTTTGTGATGATATATTTTTGTGCATTGGTTTATATTCTACAACATTATGCACAAGGTATGTTACCCTTCCTCTCAAACCATTATCTTGATATGTCCTTGTGTTGATGAAATTTATCATGTTCAATATTTCTTGTGAGTTATCTCTCCTCTACATGTTGAGCATTTGTATTCAAATGCAAACTACTTGTATGCACACATGTAGGGGGAGTCTCTTGAATCCTTTGTGGAACATGTCGATATTTGTTGTGTGTTTTATTGCAAATCCGAGTGTTGTCATCTAACACCAAAAAGGGGGAGATTGAAAGGGCATATTTTATATCCCTTAGTTTTTGTGTGTTAGGCAACAACACTAGGATTTATCTAAGTGATGTTAAGTGGTGCAGGAGTCAAAAGAAATATTTGCACGTTGCATCGAATCACCTGACAGGAAAATGAAGTCTGCATTTTGCTTGCCCAGACCGGAGTCTCCGGTCTTCAGGCCGGAGTCTCCGGCCTCTCTGGCTTTGACACATACGACGGCAGCTGCGGTATCGGGTCCGGAGTTACCCCGGAGTAACCCCGGAGTCTCCGGTCAGCCCGGAGTCTCCGGACCTCCAGTCCGGAGTCTCCGCCCCAGACAGAGTTTTAAAGTGAAGTGACCAAGCGACGGCAGCTACGGCATTGGGTCCGGAGTGACCCCGGAGTACCCCCGGAGTCTCCGGTCAGCCCGGAGTCTCCGGCCCAAGTGGACAGAAACGGCTAGTTTTTCTGGAGGGGTATATACCCCTCCACCTACCTCCAGCCAGCCAGCTCGCCCAAACTTGAAGTCTCCATTATTGCAAGCTCAAGAATCACTAGATCTCCCAATCCCTCCACCCAAACTCGTTGATACTTGGAGGATTGAAGGAGAAGGCCCGGATCTACATCTTCACCAAGCCGTTCTTCATTTCCCCCTCATTCACTTGAGGGCCCCTTGGCTAGGATTTCCATTAGGAAAACCTAGCTTCTTATTGTACTCACTTGTTGTCTTTGTGACAGATTGTAGCTGTTCGGGAGCCCCCAATCCTCTTGTGGGTTGTGCCCCGGATCGTTGTTGTAAGGGCTCCGGATTCCGCCTTGAAGGATTCCGATAGTGGAAGGTGAACCAAACCTTTGTGGTGCGGTTCATCGGAGAAGAAGGTGCACCCGCCTTTGTGGCGGTTGAGTTTTGACCTTTGTGGTAGCTCACACCTCTCCAACGAGACGTACTCCCCTAAAAAGGAGGAACTCGGGATTACATCCGTGTCTCCGCGTGCTTTCACTTTCGGTTACTTCTATCCTTGTTTACCGTCTTTACTTGTGTACCTTGCTTAGTTGCTAGCTTGTCATATAGGTAAATTCACCATAGTTGCATATCTAGAGAATTTACCTTTTGTGTCAAGCCTAAATTTAAAAAGTACTAAAATTGAAGTAGCACCTATTCACCCCCCCCCCACTCTAGGTGTCATACGATCCTTTCAAACATCCATGACTAAAGTTCGTACTAGTTACTAGTGAAGCAAGGGTGTAAATAATTTTATATCTATCTTTTCATTTGTCTTCTTTAACTTGTTATCCAATGAGAGTTTATCTTGTCTTTAAATTTCAGCAAAGTATAAAATATTATAATGCTTGCCATAAAGAGCAAAAGCATGTGAAAAAGAGTATGATTCAATTGTCCAACATACAATGGTTATTTGCCTTCAAAAGTAAGGGGTGGTTGCTAGAGCTTCTACTTATGTTGCCCTCATGTGTATGAGTTTTTAGTTCATTAATCTTTCATTGCAATTGAATATGATGATGATACAATGCTCGTATTTATTTATCAACCATAAGTCCATTGATGCATGTAATGATCTATGTCCTTACTTACTCGAGGACGAGTAAAGGTTTAAGCTTGGGCGAGTTGATACGTGCATTTTATATCATCATTTATACAACTTATATTATCATATTAGAATGTTATTGGCATTGTTATATCATTGTTTTCACATGTTTTAGATGATTTATGGGACTTTCATACAAAGTCCATATTTTTGGTATTTAATTTCTGGGAGGCAGAAAACCTCCTTTTCCTTGTTTTTAATGTTTCAGGAGCTACAGGGACCCAAATGGAAAAGGAAAATTGCACAGCTGGTTTTTCATCGGAGAACAGCAGTGGGAAGAAGATCGAAGGGAGGAGAGCCACGAGGCCCAAAAGAGGGGGCCCACGCGGCCAGATTCTTTGGCCGCGTGGGGCCCACCATCTTGAGCCTCGGGCACTTCCTCGCTCGGGCACTTCCTAGCACGCCTTCGTCTCGCCCGAAAAGTAACGCCCTAATTTTCCCAAGTTTATCCGAGGCCGCGGCAGCGGCGAAACTCCTGATTCCCTTTGAGGGGGGGGGTCAGATCCTGCTCATCCGAGCTCCGGAGAAGGGGAAATCATCGTCATCGTCATCACCTCTCCTCCTTGCGTGGGAGGTGGCCTCTACATCATCACCATCACCAAGACCAGCACCATCTCCATCATCATCTCCGTGATCCACTCCATTCCCCTCGTAGTTTGAGAGTTGCTATACCCTAGATACTTGTCTTGTGCTACTATTCATGTTTGTGATTGAGTACTTGTCATTATTTGGAGGTGAAGTTATATTTTCAGATTGTGTTGTACCACTTATGCCCCTGAATATCATTATGTTTGCATGTTGTGAGTAGTTCCCGTATGTTCCTAAGGGCATAGGATGAATTGGCAATGATTTATATATGACATGTGTTGGTATTTTGTCTAGTGTTTATCTTTTTATGTGATTCTATGATGGTGTTGTGCGAACGTCGACTGTACAACACTTCACCTATATGGGCTCATAGGATGTAGTGACCCAGCACACCACTGCATGTTGTAGTGTACAAGTCGTTGACATAATACTCACGAAAGGACCACTTCGTAAATATTACATCCTTCAGAGTAGTACAACAGAAACATAGTCGGTCCAAGGTAACACTATAGGATTACAACACTATTCAATACAAAAACTCGAGAACCTCCTTAACAAACAGAAGTAGGTCTCGTGCGAAAGAAACTCCCAAAGGACTCAAATCGAAGCACTAAGCTGGATACCAGCTCTACTTCTAACTCCTAATCCACTACTGCTGTTGTCACAGCCCTATCTATCCATTTGGAATCTCCGTGTCTGGAGTTGTGCTCCTCCATCTAACTATAGTTGTCATGTCCATAGGCTTTGTTGTCGACGTGTCCACCGTTGCACTATGGTCGCCACGTATCCGTTGGCTAAGTAGAGGTTGATTCCTTCAGGCCCACCAGGTTGATTTGACTCCTTGTCGAAGATCTCACCAATATTGCTATGGATTCCTGTCCTTCTTCTGTTGTCTCCAATTATCTAAGCAGGGGTCAACGGAGGAAAGAGTGAGCAACACGAGCGTTACTCAGCAAGTTCATATAATAGGAATGAGGTGTTTTATGCACTAGCTACCATCCATCCCAAAAGGTCATGGATGAACATGCATAACTTTGTAAAACATTTTTAGGAAAAGATTTATTTTATCTTCAGAAAACTATGCCCGTCATCGATTCACAGGTGCTAGGGCCTTGAGGAGCCTCCTTTCCTGCAGCGTTCGCCGTTCCTTCCTGGAACGTGGAGTAACATGTCACATTTTTACACTCTGCAGAGGTGCGTTACTTTACCCATAAGAGACCAACGCCTTGTTGCACAACCGGGCGAGTCTTTCCCGTCCACACTTCCTTTGGTGTGGGGCCCAGTCGTTGATCCAAGCCATTCGCCGTGCTTTTCCAACAACCCCGCATGCCCACCCAATTCATGCATAGCAGAATCACCCCTGGTTCTACCCCTCACGATAGATACCTAGGTGTCCTCTTGCAGACCATCATAGACACCAGAGTCCGTGGGCATTAAGGGGTCCCACCCATGTGCATGTAGTCGCACTAGATCTACAGCGTACGGCTCTGGCTGCCCGTTGACATGCGAAAGGGAAAAGATCACAGATGACTTTCCCGTCCCATTCCAAGTCTCATGGTTAACGCTTCATTTTCGGCGCAAGAACGCTGACGGCATTGGTTCTTAAGTCCTAGGTAATACTTTCCCGTGCAAATGGAACCTCCACCAACCACATCATTCCATGGTTCCATCTGCCAGCCAACAATATATATATATAGCAATTCACATCATTCGAAGATAGGTTTTTCTTTTTCATGCAATGATAAACCATAGTATTTTTCATTTACTTTGATAAACATAATCAAGTAGGACATGAGCAAGAGTGAACTTGCCTTTTTGACTGCAAGATTATGCAGCCAAGGTCTTCGTTACAATAAAGACTCCAAAATCTGGAAAACATCATTGGTCCGGTAAGGACTAATGTTTGAAGAAGCAATATGCTATTATGCATAAGTATGAGATGCATCGTCCTAAACCCCGTGACTAACTCTCGATGGTTGAGGGTTGTTTGAGTTTGGTGATTATTTTCAGATTTGTTTTATCTTCAAGTTTACTTCACAAGAACGATGAATTTTTATCTTTAACTATAAATACCATATTAAGCATAAGGATAAAATAAACAACATCATAATACTAAATGGTTATTTTAGGGTTTACTATCATCTTTATGTTTATACAGATCAGGTGTCAACTTGAATTAATTAAACAAATGGTGTAGTATTATTATTCAAGAAGGCAAAAAGAATAACTTTTGAAGAAATAAATAATGTATACATTTGTTGATATCATAGGGTAGTTATTTTAGTTAAGTAATGGTATAGTATCAAATATAAGGAGTAGTTACTTATGTATTTAACTTTTCTTTATGCAAAAGATAATATGATTTGAATTTTAACACTTAGAAGAAACACCACAAGTAATCTCATAATATGAAGTAGTTATTAATTTGGATTAATGATTTAAACAATTATATCACAAAATTAATTCAATTATTAAAGGTATTAATAATAGTGATCCAATTTTATTAAATAGAGAATTCATTTTTTGTGAATTAAGAACTATATGGGATATTATGAAGTAATATTATGATTACTTTATATGTTGATATAGTCATTTTTGTATTATTAAATGACTCATGAATAATTATTTTCCTTATGGAAAATATTATTTTAATGAACCATTTGAAGAATATTTTTTTTAAGCATGTTCAAAAATGGAATTCTAACAATAGTCATAATGTTATAATTGAAACATATTTTCATATTTGAAGTTGAACATGTGAAACAATTTACATGAAATTAAAATGTATCTAAATTAGCATTTTAAATTAATTCCATATTTCAAATAATAACCAAATTGTTGTTTCAATTTTAGAATGATTCAACTTTAGTCAAACAAACATTTTATTTAAACAAACAGATAAATTTTATTTTTCTGATCATTTTGGTATATTATTTGTATTATTCTGATTTAAAATGATTTAGTTATGAATTTTCAAAGTTTAAATTCAAATTAAACAATTTCTAAAATTCTAAATTTGAGTTAGTCCCACATGTCATAGTTTTAATAATTTCCAGAAATGATTTCCTAAATGTTTAAATACCTGACAGTGGGGTCCACCTGTCATAATTTTATTTAAATAAAAGAAATCATTTTTAGAAAAGGAAAATCAATTTATGACGTCATGCTGACATCAGCAGAAGATCCTTCTATGTTGAACACGGATTCGAGGAATCCGCGGTGATTCTGGCTTTGTTTCTTGTTAGCTCGATGGCACGGGATAGAGGAGATCGACGCGAACCTATTGGTGGCGGCGCCGCTCCAAAATGGTCACCGGAGCAAGCACGGCGGCGAGCTCCCGCGGCGGCCGGAGACGGTGTACGGCGAACTTCCCACCCAACGGAAATTGGACAAATCAAAGTACATGAGGAGGAGCGTATGCTCACCACGAGCACGGGGAACTGCTCGGCGAAGAACGACGTGGACGGACGGCGACGCATCCGTGGTCGACAGCCGGCGGCCGGAGTTGAAGAAGACTGCAAATTTCTTCCGCTCCCGAGCTTCCCAGCACGCGCGAGTAGATGAGGAGGATGAGGCAGCCACGGCGGAGCTTCCTGGCTACTTGGAACACCTCGGCAAGGTCGGAATCGACGGCAATCGGCGGCGGCCCGACGAACTAGGGTTTCGACCCGACAGAAATAGAGAGCACGGGAGAGAGAGATGAGTACGGGGAGGAAGAGAACGATGCGGACGTCTCCGTGGTCTTATCCTCGCGAGCTAGCAGGCAGGGAGGAGGTGGCACGGCGGCGTCGTCCTCTGCCTTCTGGCGGGAGGAAGAAGAAGAAAGAAAAGAAAAGGCCATTTTCTGAAAAACCCCCTGGACTTTCATGGAATTGCAGAATTAGTGCAAACAGGCCCCTGGCTCCTGTTTTAAATGATTTGAGGACTTGTTTGTGATGATTTTAATTATAGAAAAGCCCCTGGTTGTGTAGGGTTACATTATATTTATGATTTCAACTTATAACTTTTAATATTTGATGTATTTTGAATTCATTCCATATTTGGAATGAATTTGTGTATATTTAAATTTATTTCCTTTTACAAAATGTGTAGAATTTCAAAAACAAGTTTCTTTTAAACTTGGATTATAAATATTTTGTGTGTTTTAAATTCATTAACCACTTAAAGTAAATTTGAACATATTTGGAATTATCTCTTTTTAATAAAAATTTATAGTTTATAACCTCTTTTCTTATTGTGTACTTTATAACAATTGATTTATTTTGTTATGCTTTTTATTTGTGGTTTATATTATTTTCAAATACTAAGGATAGTTTCTTCCTTGTCTTCAGCTCCAGATAAATATTCAAACTTGTTCTGAGTGCCTTATTGATTCTGGACAACATCAAATTGTGGTCCAGCAATACAACATGATTTGCTTACTGTGGTGACTACAAAGAGTATACACAGTATTTCAATTCAAATTCATGCCAAGCACAAAATATGGCCCTAGTGGCTTTGGCTTGTGATACCTGACAATTAAATCATGTGAAAACATGATCAAATGTCTGTGGATGCACAAGAGAAGATATCCTGCCTGAAGTCAGGTCTTATGGTAGGATAAATGGGTAAAATGATGAGAACAGAATCTTGCTTAATTCCATAGCTCATTCTGATGATCAAAAGGATGATATACTCCTTTGAATAAAATAGATGATATTGTTTCTGTGGAAGCAAGTTGCTAAAACAATTGCTGACTAAGTAGTCCATGTGGTTCCATTTACCACATGTCCAGATTTATCTCCTCTTGAGAATGAATTTGAATAAGCCAAATGGTCTTGGTCATATGATGAACTTGTGAACCCCTTTCTTATGAGACATGTCCACACTCACATGAATTTGAGAGTTAACTCATGTGATGATTACATATGGATGATGATCATATGGTTTTATGCTTTGGCTTTACTTTCTCCCTGATAATCATACTCTTGGAGAAATACCATGTATTATCTGTCCTTTTGTTTATTTGTATATGACACTCAATTGTTTGAGTATACAAAAGTGATTTGTTAACAAGGTTGCAAAGCTTGTCACCCAACTACTTCTATATAACACAAACATTGGAATATCACACTATTTCTTGAGAAATTAATAAGAACATAACAGATGCAAGAGTTCCCATTGTCTCTGTGATAGATTGGCATAGCACTACTATGCATATCTAATCAATCCTTCTTCATATCTTCTTGTTGCTTTACCTCTTTTCTTGAGATGCTTCCCTGGTTGAATAACTTCAAGAAGATTAGGAGATAAGAAGTTAAGATTCACTAGATAAGGTGAAAAGATCTTTGTTAAGATTTTAGGTAATTCAATTTGTCTTTAAGACTAGAATGATTTCCATCTACTAGAGATATGTCTAACATATAAGGTTAGACAAGATGATACCTAAGAATAACTAGATTTATGTTACACTCCTGAGGTAATGTTTTGATGTAACAAGATATATTTCCACTGGGTTTAACAATTTTATCGAGTACCTCTCTACCCAAAAATAGGTTTTAAGCCAAGATCATCTCAAAGTTTGTAACGCTCAAGTCGATGATCTACTTCAATTCCACCAACTCAAGTGAAACTTCAATCACTTAGTGTTTTAAAACTATTTGCGCGAAAATTCTTCGGATTTTCTGATGCATGAATGCAATGCACACTTGTGTGTCCACTCTAATTTGGGACTCTAAATCCTAGGATGTTACAGTCTCCCCTACTAAAACAAAACTTCGTCCTCGAAGTTCGCACTCTCTTACGTTTCGGATTGAAGATGAGACTTATGAATAAAATAGCAGTTATCGAACTCCATGAATCCTTCTGGTACAATCCACTCTTGGATCTCTTTTCCTGCAAACTCCATGGATCAAGACTTTGTTTAATGCTTGTTGGTTCTACTAGTAATCGTATCAAGACTTCTCACTTAATAACTAACCTCTTATTTGGAAAATATTAAGGATTTAAATTAGTCTCACTAAGGTATATATTTTATAACTCTTTCAGAAAACCAAAACAATGTCGCAGAACCTAGTCCAATCTCATAAGGTTGACATTGAGGTTTACTACTTAGGACTAACTTAGTGGAGTCTTCTTTTTCTCGTGTCATCTGGAATCTTGATGAAACTCTCATCCTAGTGATGTAAAGTGGTAGTGTGGTCTGTACTACTAAAAGATTTTGTTAACACATTTTCTCCGTCATACTCTTGGTTAGAACCAAAGAATGACCCTTCAATAGCAAAAGTAGTTCAACAACTTAGTTTTGTTAATCTATTGACTAAAATAGTTCAACAACTTGGTTTTGTTAATCTCCACTTTGTTGAAGAGTGTTAAGAAAGAAACTTTTGCAAAATGGTTTGCAGAAAAGGTACGTTATGTCTAAATTGGTATAGGTTGTTGGACATCTAGTCAAAACTCTGCTGATATAACAACTCTTCATATGTCTGCTGCTGGATCTGATTCCTTCATTTTGGTTGATCAGACGATATGTTTCTTCAATCTGGTTAGTTCAACCTCCATCGGAGTCCTTAAACTGAGGATGTCAATCATATGGCCATCGATCCCACTATATATTGACATTGATTAGGCACTTACTTCACTATTTCCCCACATCACCCGTCTCTGTTGGTCACCTTCCAACTAACTAACTCCATGGACTCTCAGCAATCCATGAACTTATTTCCCATGATTCTGATGTGGGTCCGTTGTAACATTGAACGTTGGAGTCATACCCCTTGATCTCGATGATACAACTATCTTGCCTTGCTTAAATATCATACTTTGTTGTTGTCCTCTAAGTATTGAATTTGTTGTTTCATACTCCTCTACCACCAACTTCATGACTCTTTTAGACATATGAGTCATGTACTACTTCTTCTTGATCTTTTTCCAGAGTTAAATTGTGCCTTATGACTTCCAACACCCATTTCTTCCGTCAAGTTACGACAACTTCCAACTATATATGACTACATACTGCGGCTTCTTCCATCGTTTTTCAGTTCTCGCTTGATATCCTTCACGATATCATCGTCATTCTTGTGCAAAACTGGAAATTTTACTGTCCAAATCAAAGATTTGTCACGACAAGACTTGTTATTTAGATCTTCCATCCTCATAATTCTCCTACCTCAGTAGAGTTTCTCATGTAGCTTTCCTTTCATCATCTTCGGTAAGCCCTCTTCCACATGGTGATGATATTCTTCCTTGATCTATCGTAGTTCCTCCATCCTTCCATGTTCTGATGATGCTGATCTCCAATCCAAATATGATGTGGATTGTGGTCCATCACCACGTGTAGCTTCGTTTACCTCGGTCATCTTGACTTCCATCTCTTCAAAAGCTTTCATTGTTGTTTGAAACTTCTGTGAACACGTCTCTCCCTTACACGAGTCCTATCTACCTCTAGATTAGTAACATGAAGAAAAGAACTCAATGTGACAATCATGCCATTGTACATCAAATTCTAACTTTATGTACCAACCTAGCCAATCAAAAATCCAATAAGATCCAATAAATCGCAAATGCAATTATATATCAATCATGCAACATAAGCCCGTAAAATAAGTAGTACCTTGAGTAAAAACATCTCAAGTACCCAGGCTTAGATGCTATACACTACAAGATAGGTTTATATCACCTTATAATCTTATTCTAACAACTCTTTGACTCGGTAATTACCCCAGTTGACCATTTGCAATGGAGTAATACAAAGACAAAGTACTCAAAGAGTGGTTGTGGTTTGACTTGGTTTTATATGGAACTAAACTCCATGTAGCTTGAATCTTCCGTCAAACTATAACATCTACTTGCGAACATATCTAGATCCTTCATGTACTACTCAGGGTACATCAGAAATAGTAGTGTAGCTTCCGTCATTATTTATGCCATCTCCTAATTACTTATCAACTTATACCATACTCAGGTGAATCCCCTTTGATCTCTATCATTAGGGTATTAACATACTCTCCATAGTTGACTGACGATGATTCTTCACTATCATCAAACATCTTCTGACTTCCTCCATCACGAACTTATGGTAGTGTTCTACTTCATAGGATAGGGCTATCAATGATACCATGTAGGCAACACTAACTTGGATGCACTCTATTTGGTGTAACAACTGATACGAAACAGTTTTAACTGGTCATACCAAGTTGAAAAGAAATAAGGTGAATATACCTATAGAATAGTAAATAAGAATATCTACTCCAGTTGGGTAAGGAAATGTGTATACAAATATGACAGTATTATTCTCAAGTGAATAACCATCATAGTTGTAGTAATATATAGTTTAGATAAATATGATAACTTCCTATAGTCTTACCAACCTACAAGTCTCCTAAAAGGGTTTTAATCCTAAGGTCGTTCGCTCTGATACCACCTGTAGTGACCCAGCACACCACTGCATGTTGTAGTGTACAAGTCGTTGACATAATACTCACGGAAGGACCACTTCGTAAATATTACATCCTTCAGAGTAGTACAACAGAAACATAGTCGGTCCAAGGTAACACTATAGGATTACAACACTATTCAATACAAAAACTCGAGAACCTCCTTAACAAACAGAAGTAGGTCTCGTGCGAAAGAAACTCCCAAAGGACTCAAATCGAAGCACTAAGCTGGATACCAGCTCTACTTCTAACTCCTAATCCACTACTGCTGTTGTCACAGCCCTATCTATCCATTTGGAATCTCCATGTCTGGAGTTGTGCTCCTCCATCTAGCTATAGTTGTCATGTCCATAGGCTTTGTTGTCGACGTGTCCACCGTTGCACTATGGTCGCCACGTATCCGTTGGCTAAGTAGAGGTTGATTCCTTCAGGCC
This sequence comes from Poa pratensis, assembly GCA_947311845.1. Classification (NCBI taxonomy): domain Eukaryota; kingdom Viridiplantae; phylum Streptophyta; class Magnoliopsida; order Poales; family Poaceae; genus Poa; species Poa pratensis. The sequence continues at coordinate 30,285,104 of CAMZMU010000118.1, forward strand.
CACCAGGTTGATTTGACTCCTTGTCGAAGATCTCACCAATATTGCTATGGATTCCTGTCCTTCTTCTGTCTCCAATTATCTAAGCAGGGGTCAACGGAGGAAAGAGTGAGCAACACGAGCGTTACTCAGCAAGTTCATATAATAGGAATGAGGTGTTTTATGCACTAGCTACCATCCATCCCAAAAGGTCATGGATGAACATGCATAACTTTGTAAAACATTTTTAGGAAAAGATTTATTTTATCTTCAGAAAACTATGCCCGTCATCGATTCACAGGTGCTAGGGCCTTGAGGAGCCTCCTTTCCTGCAGCGTTCGCCGTTCCTTCCTGGAACGTGGAGTAACATGTCACATTTTTACACTCTGCAGAGGTGCGTTACTTTACCCATAAGAGACCAACGCCTTGTTGCACAACCGGGCGAGTCTTTCCCGTCCACACTTCCTTGGTGTGGGGCCCAGTCGTTGATCCAAGCCATTCGCCGTGCTTTCCAACAACCCCGCATGCCCACCCAATTCATGCATAGCAGAATCACCCCTGGTTCTACCCCTCACGATAGATACCTAGGTGTCCTCTTGCAGACCATCATAGACACCAGAGTCCGTGGGCATTAAGGGGTCCCACCCATGTGCATGTAGTCGCACTAGATCTACAGCGTACGGCTCTGGCTGCCCGTTGACATGCGAAAGGGAAAAGATCACAGATGACTTTCCCGTCCCATTCCAAGTCTCATGGTTAACGCTTCATTTTCGGCGCAAGAACGCTGACGGCATTGGTTCTTAAGTCCTAGGTAATACTTTCCCGTGCAAATGGAACCTCCACCAACCACATCATTCCATGGTTCCATCTGCCAGCCAACAATATATATATATAGCAATTCACATCATTCGAAGATAGTTTTTCTTTTTCATGCAATGATAAACCATAGTATTTTTCATTTACTTTGATAAACATAATCAAGTAGGACATGAGCAAGAGTGAACTTGCCTTTTTGACTGCAAGATTATGCAGCCAAGGTCTTCGATACAATAAAGACTCCAAAATCTGGAAAAAGCATCATTGGTCCGGTAAGGACTAATGTTTGAAGAAGCAATATGCTATTATGCATAAGTATGAGATGCATCGTCCTAAACCCCGTGACTAACTCTCGATGGTTGAGGGTTGTTTGAGTTTGGTGATTATTTTAGATTTGTTTTATCTTCAAGTTTACTTCACAAGAACGATGAATTTTTATCTTTAACTATAAATACCATATTAAGCATAAGGATAAAATAAACAACATCATAATACTAAATGGTTATTTTAGGGTTTACTATCATCTTTATGTTTATACAGATCAGGTGTCAACTTGAATTAATTAAACAAATGGTGTAGTATTATTATTCAAGAAGGCAAAAAGAATAACTTTTGAAGAAATAAATAATGTATACATTTGTTGATATCATAGGGTAGTTATTTTAGTTAAGTAATGGTATAGTATCAAATATAAGGAGTAGTTACTTATGTATTTAACTTTTCTTTATGCAAAAGATAATATGATTTGAATTTTAACACTTAGAAGAAACACCACAAGTAATCTCATAATATGAAGTAGTTATTAATTTGGATTAATGATTTAAACAATTATATCACAAAATTAATTCAATTATTAAAGGTATTAATAATAGTGATCAATTTTATTAAATAGAGAATTCATTTTTTGTGAATTAAGAACTATATGGGATATTATGAAGTAATATTATGATTACTTTATATGTTGATATAGTCATTTTTGTATTATTAAATGACTCATGAATAATTATTTTCCTTATGGAAAATATTATTTTAATGAACCATTTGAAGAATATTTTTTTTAAGCATGTTCAAAAATGGAATTCTAACAATAGTCATAATGTTATAATTGAAACATATTTTCATATTTGAAGTTGAACATGTGAAACAATTTACATGAAATTAAAATGTATCTAAATTAGCATTTTAAATTAATTCCATATTTCAAATAATAACCAAATTGTTGTTTCAATTTTAGAATGATTCAACTTTAGTCAAACAAACATTTTATTTAAACAAACAGATAAATTTTATTTTTCTGATCATTTTGGTATATTATTTGTATTATTCTGATTTAAAATGATTTAGTTATGAATTTTCAAAGTTTAAATTCAAATTAAACAATTTCTAAAATTCTAAATTTGAGTTAGTCCCACATGTCATAGTTTTAATAATTTCCAGAAATGATTTCCTAAATGTTTAAATACCTGACAGTGGGGTCCACCTGTCATAATTTTATTTAAATAAAAGAAATCATTTTTAGAAAAGGAAAATCAATTTATGACGTCATGCTGACATCAGCAGAAGATCCTTCTATGTTGAACACGGATTCGAGGAATCCGCGGTGATTCTGGCTTTGTTTCTTGTTAGCTCGATGGCACGGGATAGAGGAGATCGACGCGAACCTATTGGTGGCGGCGCCGCTCCAAAATGGTCACCGGAGCAAGCACGGCGGCGAGCTCCCGCGGCGGCCGGAGACGGTGTACGGCGAACTTCCCACCCAACGGAAATTGGACAAATCAAAGTACATGAGGAGGAGCGTATGCTCACCACGAGCACGGGGAACTGCTCGGCGAAGAACGACGTGGACGGACGGCGACGCATCCGTGGTCGACAGCCGGCGGCCGGAGTTGAAGAAGACTGCAAATTTCTTCCGCTCCCGAGCTTCCCAGCACGCGCGAGTAGATGAGGAGGATGAGGCAGCCACGGCGGAGCTTCCTGGCTACTTGGAACACCTCGGCAAGGTCGGAATCGACGGCAATCGGCGGCGGCCCGACGAACTAGGGTTTCGACCCGACAGAAATAGAGAGCACGGGAGAGAAGAGATGAGTACGGGGAGGAAGAGAACGATGCGGACGTCTCCGTGGTCTTATCCTCGCGAGCTAGCAGGCAGGGAGGAGGTGGCACGGCGGCGTCGTCCTCTGCCTTCTGGCGGGAGGAAGAAGAAGAAAGAAAAGAAAAGGCCATTTTCTGAAAAACCCCCTGGACTTTCATGGAATTGCAGAATCAGTGCAAACAGGCCCCTGGCTCCTGTTTTAAATGATTTGAGGACTTGTTTGTGATGATTTTAATTATAGAAAAGCCCCTGGTTGTGTAGGGTTACATTATATTTATGATTTCAACTTATAACTTTTAATATTTGATGTATTTTGAATTCATTCCATATTTGGAATGAATTTGTGTATATTTAAATTTATTTCCTTTTACAAAATGTGTAGAATTTCAAAAACAAGTTTCTTTTAAACTTGGATTATAAATATTTTGTGTGTTTTAAATTCATTAACCACTTAAAGTAAATTTGAACATATTTGGAATTATCTCTTTTTAATAAAAATTTATAGTTTATGGCCTCTTTCTTATTGTGTACTTTTATAACAATTGATTTATTTTGTTATGCTTTTTATTTGTGGTTTTATATTATTTTCAAATGCTAAGGATAGTTTCTTCCTTGTCTTCAGCTCCAGATAAATATTCAAACTTGTTCTGAGTGCCTTATTGATTCTGGACAACATCAAATTGTGTCCAGCAATATAACATGATTTGCTTACTGTGGTGACTACAAAGAGTATACACAGTATTTCAATTCAAATTCATGCCAAGCACAAAATATGGACCTAGTAGCTTTGGCTTGTGATACCTGACAATTAAATCATGTGAAAACATGATCAAATGTCTGTGGATGCACAAGAGAAGATATCCTGCCTGAAGTCAGGTCTTATGGTAGGATAAATGGGTAAAATGATGAGAACAGAATCTTGCTTAATTCCATAGCTCATTCTGATGATCAAAAGGATGATATACTCCTTTGAATAAAATAGATGATATTGTTTCTGTGGAAGCAAGTTGCTAAAACAATTGCTGACTAAGTAGTCCATGTGGTTCCATTTACCACATGTCCAGATTTATCTCCTCTTGAGAATGAATTTTGAATAAGCCAAATGGTCTTGGTCATATGATGAACTTGTGAACCCCTTTCTTATGACATGTCCACACTCACATGAATTTGAGAGTTAACTCATGTGATGATTACATATGGATGATGATCATATGGTTTTATGCTTTGGCTTTACTTTCTCCCTGATAATCATACTCTTGGAGAAATACCATGTATTATCTGTCCTTTTGTTTATTTGTATATGACACTCAATTGTTTGAGTATACAAAAGTGATTTGTTAACAAGGTTGCAAAGCTTGTCACCCAACTACTTCTATATAACACAAACATTGGAATATCACACTATTTCTTGAGAAATTAATAAGAACATAACAGATGCAAGAGTTCCCATTGTCTCTGTGATAGATTGGCATAGCACTACTATGCATATCTAATCAATCCTTCTTCATAGTCTTCTTGTTGCTTTACCTCTTTTCTTGAGATGCTTCCCTGGTTGAATAACTTCAAGAAGATTAGGAGATAAGAAGTTAAGATTCACTAGATAAGGTGAAAAGATCTTTGTTAAGATTTTAGGTAATTCAATTTGTCTTTAAGACTAGAATGATTTCCATCTACTAGAGATATGTCTAACATATAAGGTTAGACAAGATGATACCTAAGAATAACTAGATTTATGTTACACTCCTGAGGTAATGTTTTGATGTAACAAGATATATTTCCACTGGGTTTAACAATTTTATCGAGTACCTCTCTACCCAAAAATAGGTTTTAAGCCAAGATCATCTCAAAGTTTGTAACGCTCAAGTCGATGATCTACTTCAATTCCACCAACTCAAGTGAAACTTCAATCACTTAGTGTTTTAAAACTATTTGCGCGAAAATTCTTCGGATTTTCTGATGCATGAATGCAATGCACACTTGTGTGTCCACTCTAATTTGGGACTCTAAATCCTAGGATGTTACATAGGAGAACACCGTAGTGTAATGAATTGAGGGAAACTTGGGGGGACATGTAAACCTGAGACCGAGTCATGAAGTTGCAATATGAGGGTATTAGTATCGGGGACCTTAGAGTGTAATGCTATGGTGGGACTTTATGTCTTAATAATTCTTGTGCAGTCATTTACTTGGCCACATGATCCATCATAAGGGGTTTAGTTTATTTATTTAGCTTTACCTAACAATGGCTCCGTCCAAAGAAGATTAAAACTTGACAAGATATTCAACGTGTTGTTTAATAAATCTCTATGCCTAGCAGTATCCATGCCGCCCTCGGGAACGTTTTCCACATATAAGTTACACATCACTTGAGCTTGTCCTCTTGCCACATAGAGGATTGGGCTTTCTCTCTTTGAGAGCTTTTACTTGCTACCATTTATCTTTAGCATTTTTATTCTCTTGCAACTATACCACCAAAAATCCCAAAAAACACTTGCATCTTTTATTGTTTTATTTATCATTCTTGCTAACCAATACCTTCAGATCCTCGTGGGTTCGACAACCTTTTCTAATCGAAAGGTACTACAATTGATCTCCTGCACTTGGGAGTCATCACCTGCACAATGAAAAATGTTGGTAAGAAACAAAAAGATACAGTTGCAAGATCTAAACAAGATACCTACAAGCGCTAACCCCCATGGCAACAACGCCAGAAAAGAGCTTGATGTCTACTATACGCTTCTATTCTTATAGACTATGTTGGGCCTCCAAGCATAGAGGTTTGTACTACAGCAGCAAATTTCCCTCAAGTGAATGACCCAAGTTTTATCGAACGACGGGAGGCGTAGGTTGAATTTATCATCTCTCAAACAACCCTACAATAAGATACAAGAAGTCTCTTGTGTCCCCAATAGACCTAATACAATGGCTAATTGTATAGTTCGGCAAAGAGATGATAAAATGCAAGTAATATGGATGATATAAGAGAATATTTGTAATCTGTAATAAAATGGCAGCAAGGTGACAAGTAACAAAAGTGACTAAATCGGTGTTTCAATGCTTGGAAATAAGGCTTAGGGATCATACTTTCACTAGTCACCACTCTCAACATCATTAACATAATTAAACACATGATAAACCCCTCTGAAAGCATGCATGGTATCATTACTCCGATTTCACTCAACGTTGGATCAATCAAGAACGATGAGAATTGCGTAGGGCTACAAAAGCACACCTTAAAGTTTGTATTTCTCTCTATGGACAGCCCCTACGTGTCACATGAGCTTCCAAAGATCGTACTAACAAACACCACAAACATCTCTTGAATAGTGTATTTCCAATATTCCGGAACGGTAATCATATTGTCACTCTCATACCATTAGGAAATTGTATTAAACACAAGCATCAAGAAACCTCATGATTCCATTCTTCAACCCAATAAAAAAAGAACAAACTCATGATAAATATCCCTCTAATCTACTATCCATAGAGTCCTACTGTCACCGCGGTCTCCGGAAATTATTCTAAATATCATCAAGTGAGCAACATCATGCTCACATCATATCCATTACATAAAGGATATAAGGGGGGCATCATGTAATTCAACTAGATTAACAATGCTCATGATCACAATAAAGATCAAACCATGGGAGAGAGACAACCACATAGCTACTAGTACAAGCCCTCAGCCTCGAAGAGGGACTACTCCTGTGTCACCATTAGGAGCAGCAAGGTCGATAAAGATGTCCCAGAGATGAATCCCTGTCCCGACGGGTGCCAGAACAAAAACTTCTGGTCCCCGAACTAGGGTTTCGGGGTTGACGGTGGCTCTGTTTCGTTTCTGGAAAAATCCTCTGGGGGCGTCATTTTTAGGTCAGGACAGATTTTATAGGCGTAGACCCATCAGGAGGCGGTAACCGAGGCGACCACGCGGCCGTGGGCCACAACCACCCTCTGGCCCGTGGGTGGGACCCGTGTGGCAAGTGTGGGTACCCCCGGGGTTGCCCTTTTGGCTTCGGTTTTCTTTTTTCCAATAAAAAAATCTCCGTAAAGTTTTGTCCAATTCCGAGAATATTTTCTTACTAGTTTTTTCTGAAATAAAAAACCAGAGAAAACAAAAACTGGCACTTGGCATCTTGTCAACAGGTTAGTCCAATAAAATGCCACAAAATGATATAAAATCATGATATAAATATGTAACAATGATATAAAAGTAGCATGAAAAAAAAATATATAGATACGTTTTGGACGTATCAGTCACCCTGGTTGGAAACATGTGAAATATAGGAAGCGGTGTGTTACAATCATGAACCCTAGACCACTTGCAAAAGATGGTGGAAAGGTTTAGGAGGGAAATTGGGGAGCTCAGGAACGATAGTGATGCAAGGGCTGATGGAAACAGGGAGTCGGGGAACACCGGCGATATAATCTGGATCGCGATGGTGAGTATGTTACGGCCGAAAACCTAAAGGCGATCGATGATGGAATCGCTCCAACGACTTCGGAACCGTCACCCTTGGGATGTGTGGAACAATCCCATGATATATTAGTACAACAATATTCATCGCCACCTGAACATAAAGATCTTATCTTCGACAAATCACTGGTTATTTGATTTCTTGCCCCGCTTGAATGATATCCAAGCAACAAACTATGGCAATGTTGTTCAGCCATATTTGGTGGCTCAGATGATGCGCGGAATAATGGTGACAAGCCAAACTCCACTCACATAGGAGGCATGATATTGGCATATGCCACTCACATAGGAGGAAAGATCTTGGCTTATGTTGAGATGATCAAGCTGCATTTATTTTAACCAACATCATTTCCTAGCGCGAGTCTTCTTCGACAACTCCCCAATGGACTCGGACCATGTCAATTTTGATGCAGCTTTATTTGATACCTCGAGACAAATGCGTGCGGGGATCATGATTCATAACCATCTCGGTGTTTACCTAGTAGTCCAAAGTGAGTGGCTCGAGGGATTCTCATCACAAGAGTACGGAAAGGCATTGGATCTTTGGCGAGCTACTGCTCTAGCTCGTGACTCGTGAGGAAGTGTCTGAGAAAGTCATATTTACCTAGTATTGTCTATCCTTGGTGCAGGGATTCAAATCTTATACGGTGGATAGATCGAGTGTATGCATATTGGTGTCTTGTATCAAGTGCATGGCGAATGGTTTTGCCTGAGTGCCATGTGAATCATGGTTTGGATGAAGCTACCATATAAGCATTGTTTACCCTCGATGCAGGGATTCGAATCTTATTCGGCGAAGTCGGTGCTCCTACACAAGATAGATTTTGTGGTGCTTCATGGGTGTTTTTTAAATGCTTCAAACTTGCACGTGTTTTGCTTATAAAGCACGAGTGAGATGCTGCGATTATTCTGAGCCTCTGATTCAAATGTTGGTTCAATGCTACAAATGTTTTTGTGAGAAACTGTAAACGTTGTGCTCCATGCTACATATGTGTGGTAGACTCTTTTTCTAGTTTTTACTACGAGTGATGTGGATTTGCGACGATCAGTGGAGATGTGCTAAGTACACATTTTTTTGGGTGCATACTCATATATTATTTGTTGCATCGGAAATGCTTCCATATTCTTTACAAGTTTGAGTCACCGCAGAATAAAATGTTACAACAATAATACAATAGTTTACAACGGGATGTAAACACTGTGTGTTTTGTGATTCCGAAGAGTCGATTCAACACTTGTTTATATCTTATTCTTTCACTCGTAATATTTGGAGACTAATATGTTTAGTGACTGGTTAAATGGTGTGGACAAAATTATTAAAGCCTGTATTTCACAATGACGTTTATGTCTTTGTTTGGTCATCGTGGAATTGTAGAAATGATGTGTTTTTAATAAGGTTGGAGTTCCTCACCTTTTGCAGGTTGTTCATCGGCTACCTACTAGATCCATATAGTCCCTCGTCTTACAACCAGAGCAGCGAGAGTCTATAGATATAGGCAGGGGTGGACCTAACACTTGGGCAAGCTGGGGGGACAACCCTAGGTCACCGACGCAAAGAAATTACCGCTACTCGTGTAGCCTGAGGTTGAAACGAACCGGAAGGTCAAGAAGCAGCAGGAACAGAGAAAAATGAAGGGGTAAGGAGAAAATGGGCCTAAACTTACCATTTGGGCCCAAGATTTAACTAACACGCAAATGGCACATTGCCTTTGTAGTGATTCTGAAGGAAATAGGAAAGTTCAGCTAGCTAATTGGGGTCTGGTCTGTTTGAAGAAGGACTTTGGTGGCTTAGGTATCCCCAACCTTGAGGAGGTCAATTTTTGTCTCTTAGGCTCTTGTCTCAAGAGATACCTTGCAGATGATGGTAAATTAAATCGAGAAGTCTATCATAGATCATAAATACAAAACTGCCTCGCCAAATATTTTTGTCTGCAACTCCCCTAACACATCCAGATTCTGGAAAGGGTTTATGGAGGTAGTTAAGGCGATTAAGTTTGCTTTTAGATGGGTGGTTGGTAATGGGAAGAAAATCCGCTACTGGAAAGACACTTGGTTTGGAAATTCTCCCCTAGCCACACAATTTTGGGAGATTTACACTCAGTGTAATGAACAAACCTTTACTATAACTGACACTTGGGATGGAGCTAACCTGAAATTGACCTTCAGGCGAAATTTCAGCCCACGTCTTTTACAGCAGTGGCATGATCTTGTAGAGATCACAAAAAGCATTACTCTCACGGGAGATGATGATGCCCTAGTTTGGCAATTAGAAAACAAAGTAGTTTACTCTACAAGTTCGCTTTACCATGTGATCAACAATAGAGGTGTGATTCTTATGTTTATTCCTGCCGTTTGGAACATTATTGTTCCACCTAGAGTACAAGTCTTTCTCTGGTTGATATCACGTAATAAGATACTAACCAGAGATAATCTTACGAAGAGATAGATCATTAAACCTGAGGAATGTTCCTTTTGCTCAGAAAAAGAAACTGTCCAACATCTCTTTTTGATTGTATAGTAGCCAAAAACATCTGGTTGCTTGTTTCTGAATTCTTTGCAAAACAAATTGGAGACTCTTTTGAATCTGTAGCTAGATTTTGGGTGTCTAACAACAATAATGCTGCTTTGAATTCCATTTGTGCTGCTGTTTTGTGGAACATCTGGAAACTCATAAATGATCTAACCTTTAATGGTGTTTGCTGGCTTGATATGAAGCAGGTCCCGAGGAAGACTTTTCACTCACTCCAGAGTTGGAAAATCATCTTCAAGCCGCAGCCCACTCCCTGGATTGAAGGCTTCTGTCAGCTGCTCTCCAATCAGCTGATGAGGTTCCCCTACCTAGAGAATGGCTGAGCACTGCATCAGGACCCACAGACCTTCTCCGTGGCCTACACATCTCCAGGAGACACCAGACACTCCCTCCAGCGCGAGGCCAGCTTCCAGCAAGAAAACCTCTGTGCTCATCCCTGCTTCACCTCTGGATCTTGCATGGTGGTCACCAATGCCAGAAACTCCGTTGAAGAAACTTAAGCACCCCTCGGTCGATGATGTAGCTGCTCAAGACCTGGCGCTGGCATGACTTGTGTTGCTGTTCTCATCTTACTTGCTGAGAAATGCCTTACTTTTAGATGTTTCCCTCTATAATAAGCTAAACCTTTGAGCTAGCAAAACCTCTACGAACCTGTTGCCAGACGGGTCGTTTTTAGCGCTTTAGTTTTTAGTTGTAGTTTTACTTTCGAGACTCTATATCAGAATGCTGGTTTCGTTGTTGATCAATGAAGCTGGGACAGGGGCCCTTTTTATCTAAACAAAAACTTACCAATTTAGGCCCAACATAGCACAGCAGCCAGCACCACCTTCGGTCCAATACTAGTTTGGTAAGTTCGATCAAAATTCCCCTCCCCACACTTCAAATTTATTCCCCCTCCCATCCAATCGAGCGCCCTGAATGATTTTTATCTCTTTTCTTTTGCGAATCTGAATGATTTTTGTATAGCACATGCATTTGTGCGTTAATTTTTTCTTGCCCGTGTATGTTCGCCCCTAGCAAATCAAAATTTCTAGATCTGGCACTGGATATAGGACGTATACGGTTGATGACGGTCGTGCGGGCTATCTTCAACCAGGCTGGCAGCATACTAAGAGAATTTAAGATGTGTAAACGAGCTGCGCTGTCTATTTTTTCTTGGTTGATTCATGTAGCAACTTTGAAATACCTCCATTTCGAAAAAAATGTTTTGCTACTGCAGGATTGCAATATGCTACGCATTGATTGGACAGAGACGAGATTTTGATTTTATCGGAGTATCGGACGGTGGGCAAGGTGAGAGATTTTTGCACCATATACCCCGGGGATTTCTAGCACTGTCCTTAGTTGTGTGAGTGTTTTCTCTCGAAAAAAAAAAGTCGAGGCGTGAGAGCAGCATATATTGGGTCCTACAGCCCAGGCATCTTCGTGGGTCGTGGTCTCGTCTAGCGAAAGCCGCCGCTCCAGCTAGGGTTTATTACGCTAAAAAAAAAGCTAGGGTTTGCTCCCACCCGTAAAATCTTTCCCGCCATTTGGCCTCCCCAGTTCCCGCCACTTCCTCGCTCAATCCTCAATTCCATCCACACCCTCTGCTCTCTTTCCGCCCCAACCCCAAACCTCGCCCGGCCGACGCGCATCCGCTCCCCGACGGCCGAACCCACCGACTCACAGTGGCGATGGAGGAGGAGATCCGCGCGGAGTTCGAGAGCAGCGGCTTCACCATCGGCGGCGCCGCCCCGCCGACACCGCCCAGATCCTCTCCACGCGTACGCAAGCGCCTCTCCTTTCTCCACCTTTTCATCTTCTCCAGTTAGTTGGCACTGGCCAAGTTGCTGACGCGCGTGGAGTTCGTTTCTGTGTGATTCGCAGTGCTGACCTACTGCATCAACTACAAGATGAGCCCCGCGGATCTCGTCTCCAACTGGGAGGTCTACTACCTCAACAGGTCAGTCGGTATCAGATAAACCGCACATTTGTGCGGTTTCTTTTCACCTAAATCTGTCAAAAAAAATCCGAGTGGCGTCGACTCTGAGGGAAAGAGACCAAATGTGTGAAATAGATGCTTAAAACTGGATCGTGATTGCTTAGGAATACATTTACATGTGATTGTATAAAATACTGAAATATTTTAGCTATTACCATCAAATTAGTGGGAAATGCCCCAACGGTCCTTACATCAGTGGAGAATGGCTAATAGTTTTGTTATGAAATTCTGTCCCGTCATATTCAAGTCTCTTTTTGAGTGGTAACCTTGTTTGTATGCAGTCCAAGAAGAGAAGCGTTCAGTTTATGCCAAGATAAAGTTAGGGGCATACTCTCGTGACTTCAATATTGAAGCTTGCCTTTGTCAAATACTCCCTCCGTTTTTTAATATAAGATGTTTTAGGTGGTACACATGTTGTCTATATGCACACTAACATGAGTGAACATGCACACAAAAATGTGTCTACATACATTTGTGTGCATGTGCATGTGGACAAAAGCTAAAACATCTTATATTAAAAAACGGAGGGAGTACTAGGCATCATTGAGTGGAAACAAAAACCACATATGCACGGCTTGTAGGTGTAGCTATATGTGTTTAGAACACAACTATAAACTATTAAAATAAATGGTAGCTTCTTTGACAGCTGAAATTAAGCCAATCTTGACCACCAGAGTAAATATGTACTCCCTCCGTCCCAAAATAAGTGTCTCAAGTGTGTACAAAAGTGAATGTACCTATACATGTTTCATGTCTAGATACATTCACTTTTTGACAAATCTAAGACAGTTATTTTTGGACGGAGGGAGTATATATTTTCCGTGTTTAACTTCGATAGATCATTTGATTCTGTACATCACTCATTCCCTTCATTTTTGTAGATAACTTTGTTCCGTTAAACATTTGAACAACCATGATGACATGCCTGTTCTTACATGGGAAAACAATTATTGAAGTAGTAAAATAATAGTTTAGAGAATCCTCAATTTATCTATACGTGGAAATGTGGAACAGTTTGCAGATGTTATGAAAAGTTAAAGTATTGTCAGTTAAGGTGATCGTCTCTCTGGAACCTTTTTCTTGTCATCACGTTTCACTGTTTTTTTTAGCTGGAGCTGAAACTACATCTATATATGTATATAAAGGGCCAAAGGGACATCGTCTACCATTAATCTTTGCTGGATTTATTGTCGAGGTTTAAATATTATCTATATTTAGGTAGTGAAAATGGCTAAAATCTTGTGGCTCATGTTGAATACTGACCTGATGCACTAAGACTCTGGCCAAAGTTCATGATACCAGTCCTGTATGAATAGATTTTCTGAGCTCTTTAACCGAGAAATCATACTCGTTACAAACTACACCACTACAGCTCTATAAAAAATTCCTTATTTTTGTTCTTTATCACATGATACAGCCTAAGGAAACTGAAGCAACTGTTTATGCAGGCAATTGGATGGGTTGAAGCTTGAAAGCTCATACCTGGATGGTTTTTCGTCACACCTTCAAAATGAAGTAAAAGAAAGACTTATAAAAGAAGAAACAGAACTTCACATTTACTCAAGTAACGATGTTGACATGTTAGTTCCAGATCCCAGCTTTGTTGATGTGCATTTGGTCTGCTTCACTTTTCACAGAAGTTTTTTGTTTGTTAATGAAAAGCATAATGTAGAAGTAACTGTTGCAGGCTCTTGAGCAGTACACACACAGGCGAAGAGGGATTCCTTGACACTCCAAGTACTAAACAGGAAAAGTCACATGGAGAGCCATCTAACTCCGAGCTAACTCCTCTGACAACTGAACGCCCATTGTCCAGCAGAGCGGCTAAAACAAATGGTGATCGTATTACACCTTTTGCACAGCGAGTAAATAAATTTACTCAGCATTATGTCCTGAATGCTGATGATGTGGCTAGTGTGCCAAGTAAGCATGAGACCGAATCCTCAGAAGATGAGTTAATTAGAAGAATTGAACCAAGTCAAAGATGTACCTTGCAAGTTCAACGCTCAAAGCCTGAACCAGGTTGCAGGTTCATGTATGACAGGATGGAAGATCGGGTAAGTGCAATACTTTTTTGTCTGTTAGTTTGCTCTAGAAGACTAGAACTGCTCGTTTCATTATATTCTGTATCCAGTTTAATTACCTGGAGGATCGGATAAGACGGTCAGCAAGCTTGTTGTCAGCAACTGGGCTTTGTAGAGAACCAGCAGATGCTACTCTTGCTTCAGAGGTTGCTGCATACCACCTGATTTTTTTCAGTGAAACCATCATCATTCCTGTTCTTGGAAGTATATATAATTATACTTGCTTTTCAGGAGAATATGTTCGCAGTTGGAATGGTAATTTGTGATGCGGAAGGTCGTTTGAATGAAAAATCTATCTTGTTACAGGGCAGGTAAGTGCGCTTCTTGGCCTTGTTCACGTGGAAACCATTTTTTGGTCGACATTCTGTTATTTATTTATGCTAACTAAATGTTGATTTTTTTCTAGTGTTGAGCACTCCAGGGGACAGCGTGTACGCCTTGACTTGAAGGATATAAACCAGTTTTCTTTGTTTCCTGGGCAGGTACTCACATCTTGTTCTAGTGCCGTATGCACTATGTAGTGCATTAAATTAACACAAAGTTGTATAACAGGTTGTGGGCATTGAAGGCCATAATCCTAGCGGACATTGTTTTGTCGTATCGAAGCTGATTGATTCCATACCAGTTTCTGTGGATGATCAACTGCCCTGCGCTAAGAAACAAGCTGTTGACAATCAAGACCATCAAAATTCTAACACTTCACCCAGAGTATTGTCAGGGGTTAGTTCTTACCCAATTATTGGAGAAACATTGGAGTGCAATACGTGTTTCATAAATAACTTATGCTATTATATGCTAGCCTATACTATTATTTATTACTACTTATGTAGCTTAGCTCTGATTGTAAACGGTATAATTCAGTATTAGCACCTGAATATTCATTGTGTCGTTAAAAAATATACCAAAAATGCACTTCTATTTTCTTATCTCCTTGGGCTAAGTGAGTTCCATCATGTTTCACTTCACATTTTTGTATTTTAAATGACTAATAGAATAATATGCTGGTGGAATTTGTCCTAGGAACTAATGCATTCAAACATTTAGTTATAGATCTTCATTTGGACATAAAATATATACCTGAAGAATGGAAAATTGATTCCCAATAGTGTAAACATACTAAATGTAGCAATATATTTTTCTTATACTGTATTCACTAGACTTAGTCACTTGTATGTTTATAACATAAGTGTGCTTACTGACAGCAGTGTTAGTTAAAGTCATAATTTACTGTAAACTTTGCTGTGATAA
This sequence comes from Poa pratensis, assembly GCA_947311845.1. Taxonomy (NCBI): domain Eukaryota; kingdom Viridiplantae; phylum Streptophyta; class Magnoliopsida; order Poales; family Poaceae; genus Poa; species Poa pratensis. Next base: position 30,300,305 of record CAMZMU010000118.1, read on the forward strand.
AAGGATGGAATTGATTTTTACAAATAGAGTTCTCATGTCTGAATCCGTGATGTTTCTCACAGGTCATTGCAGCAGGTCCATATACAACAACTGATAATCTTTTGTTTGAACCACTGCAAGAACTTCTCTCGTATGCCTGCCGTAAGCAGCCTCAGCTGCTCATACTGGTGAGGCGTTTGAATCCTGATCAGAAAATTTTGTATTTATATTTAATATGTTCGCTGCTACACATACCAATCACTGTTTTTTGTTTTGTTTTGTTTTGTTTTGTTTTGTTTTGTTTTGCAGATGGGACCCTTTATTGACTCGGATCATCCTGACATAAAAAAGGGAACTGCTGACCAGAGTTTTCAAGATATTTTCCATTTTGAAATTCTGAGGAAGGTAGGTGTAGTGATGATTTTTTTATGCCTGTGGGTTGTCAAATACATAACTGAGTAATACTTGTTTATTTGTTGTCTTTGTACAGCTTCAAGATTTTACCCAGTATTTGGGGCACAGTGTTCGTGTGATCCTTATTCCGTCTGTGCGTGATGCTCACCATGATACTGTTTTCCCCCAGGTGTGTAATTTTCCCGATTCAGAGTGCACCCGTCTTCTGTTTTGGCAACTACAAACAAGTTGCTGCTCACTATGTATCAATAGTGACTGTCTATAGTTTTTATAAACACAAAACCAGAACTGTCCTGTATTTAAGCATTGTCTAAGCTAGGCTCTGTTAACATCGTTTAAGTGAATTCATCTGACACTATCACCACATCCATCACTAATGATACATCTTTTTTTTTTGCTCTTTAGTCTTTCTTGTGAAGAACTCTAATCATATATATGTACCATTTCTGTGTGCAGCCTGCATTTGACTTGAATTTGCCAGAAGATATCACACATCAGGTAATAAATACTCTGATGGATTATCCATTTCGTTACTAAGTGTTTTATAATTATATTTCCTCTGTTTATGTTGTATCAATTATGCAGATTGCTTGTCTGGCAAATCCAAGTCTATTCAGCTCTAATGAGGTATGCCTGCCTAAAAAGAAGTAAAGAACTATGTGGTGGATGTGTGTAGAGTTTAATGTTACACAGCACAATTATGCAAACCACGGAACATGTGAACCCTGTACTAATATCTATTAGCGACATCTATATTTTACTTAACTATTTATATTATTCTGCTACAAAGTAATATCTTGAAAATGGCCATTTTTATTTACCGAGACACTTCTTAAATTTTCTACCTTAATGTTGCATGGTCAACAAGAGTGCATCCAGTACTTTCGAGATTCTTAGCCCTCTATGGTGCCACAGTATGCACATCTCTTTCACTAGTATTTTGAACAAAGCTAGTCTACCCACCGGGTCTACTTTGGGAACTTAACATAGATGATGTGGTTCACATATTAGATCACTGATTTAAGTCTATAGCCTTCATTACAACTGTTTTTCTTTGGTGTTGCAGATACAATTTGGCTGTTGTACAGTGGACATCTTGAAACAACTGAGTGGTGATGAAATTTCTCGCAAGCCACCTGGTGGAAAGGCTGCCGATAGGATTGGGAGGCTTGCGACACATATACTGAAGCAACAAAGGCAATTTTGTTGATCTTAAGCAAAATTACATTATTCATGGCACATGATGTCTGTAGTTCTGAATACTTACGCAATGTACCCTTCTCACAGCTACTACCCTCTGTATCCGCCTGCTGCTGGTGTGCCCGTGGACTTCTCACTTGGCAAGGAAGCATTGGAGTTGTCATCAGCTCCTGATGTCCTTCTGCTTGCTTCTGATCTCGCTCCATTTGTGAAGGTGATAGTGATAAACACTGTATTATCTTGAGTTTGAAAATTGGTAGAGGTTACGATGGATGCTAATCTTCATGTTGTGTTTATTAGCTAATTCTCTATTTCTCTCTACTTCCTAATGAAATGGACTTTGTGGTGCAGGTGCTCTCCTTGAACGAAGACACGGAGGAACCAAAACGGTTTGTTTGCGTGAACCCCTGGAGGCTAGCGAAAGGTATTGGTGGAGGCACGTTCGTAGAGCTTTACTACAATGAGGACACTGAGAAGACGAATGCCTTCATTATGCGCATCTAGGAGTACCAAGAGGATGTAATTTATGAACCGATGAAATTTAAACAAAGGCAACTGGCCCTGAAATATCAAGTGAAGCAGATGCTTCACACAGCTTCTCTGGTAAGCCTATTAGGTCCGGGTCTTGTTTCAGCAGGGAAAACTAAGTCATTTCTGATGTACTTTACTGTAACTATGCTTCCTTACTGGAGTGGAAAGATGAAATCAGTGATCCTACTCCCCACTCCGTTGTGAATCGGAAGCAGGGACTGTTAATAGCTTCAGCTTCCACACTCTGCCTTCAACACTCGCCGCACTATCAACAAATTCACAATGCTGCGCATCTCCAAAACCAACTGATACCTTCAAAGCCTCCATTCTCCATTTACACCAGTGTCTTTCTGTCAATTAGTCAATAAACGGAGTCATCTACAGTGATCTGAACTGAGAAGCGGAACCAACTGAGTAGAATCCTCCATGGCCTTCCAACCACACCTTTTCAGAATATGCAAACTCGGGCAAAGAATATGCTTACTGAAAAGCGGCGCTAGCCAAGTCAGAAAGCGACAGCTCGTCACCGCTCAGCCAAGCCAACCACAGCATCACTACTCTCCCCGTTGCCGATCGAAGCTCTTCCTCTCGAGGGAGCTGAGGCTTACCGAACCTGAGCTCTCTGTCCATCGATCAATGGAGTACGCGTCATCCACCCCGCGCACGACGGACTCCATGTTGCTGCCTTTCCTGGCCATGTTCGCGGCCATCTACCTTCTCGGCTACTTGGTCGTGTTCCGGCGCTGGAGCCGGCAGCACCGCCCGGACGCGTCCAGTTGCTTCACCTCGCTCTTCCACGGAACGCCGGCGATGCTGCTCGCCCTGCGCGCCGTGCTGTCCAACCCGAACGCCGCCGGCGACCTCGCGCTCGCGGCGCCTAACACGCCAGCCGACGCGCTCGCCCTCGACTTCAGCACCGCCTACTTCGCCGTCGACCTCCTGCACTACCTCGTCTTCCTGCCCCACGAGGCCCTCTTCGTGGCGCACCACCTCGCCACGCTCTATGTCCTCGCCACCTGCCGCGCCGCCGTCCGTCGCGGCGCCTACGCGCTGCTCGCCTTGGAGGTGCTCGCCGAGGCCACCAGCCTCTCGCAGAACCTGTGGACGCTCGCCTACATGCGCCGCGCCGCCTCGCCGGCGGCCGCCAGGGCGCACGCGGCGCTGTCGCTCCCGTTCTACGTGGCGTACACGGCCATGAGGGCGATCCTCGGGCCGGTGTGGCTCGTGAAGATGGTGAGATTCTATGCCGCCGGGGCTGGCGACGGTGCGGTGCCGGCGTGGGCGTGGGCGTCGTGGACGGTGGTGATCGGTTCCGGGATAGCGCTGAGCGTGCTGTGGGTGGGCAACCTGTGGTTCGTTTACTTCAAGGAGAGGAAGGAGAGCTCTCGCACTCGCAACAAGGAACAGTGACGACTCTTTAATCCTACTTACAATGGTTTCGAGTTCATTTTCGCGAGGGTGCATATAGTATTAAACCTCCACACTACAAACTTCCTTGTACCGAACAAAAAGAGTAGATACTGCTTTCCAAGCCTGACGCGAAAGGCATGGAGCCCGTGTGATTCTTTGTGTCAGTTTCTCATCGGAAATTCATGTTTCCTACACCTCGATGGCTGCGGTTCGGCACTCAAATGGACAGGCCACCATCAACCGGGAGCACCTGCACTAGCAGAATAAACAAGTTGAGTCTCCAGTACACATACGTCCGTATGAATGACATGATCACATGTCTGAAAACCATTTCTGCTTGCCTGCCCGGTCACGTAGCTTGCAGCCGGATGAACGGCCAGGAACTCCACCAGACCCGCGATCTCCTCTGGCTTGCCGAACCGCCCTGTAATATCCATCAGAAGCAGAAGCAGAAGCAGAAGCAGAAGCAGCAGAACAAGGTAGTAAAATCAAAATTCAGATAAGATTATTCAGACGATCGCAGTTTGCATTACTGACTTACCTAATGGTATAGTCTCGAGCGCCTTCCTTTCGATGTCGTCGCCTATTTTCGCGGTCATGTCGGACGCGACCCAGCCAGGGGCGACCGCATTCACCTGCAAAATCGAACACACAAAGTTTCAGACAAGCCAAATAATTCGGTGTGTTTAGTTAAGATGCGCTTTTTCTTGGTTGGCTTGCCGTGACATGGCTGGATCTACTTGCATTTATGTTTCTGCTGCCGTATTCCCTGGCCATGGCCTTGGTCAGTCCGATCACCCCGGCCTTCGCAGCGCAGTAGTTGGCCTGCCCAATGTTTCCGATGATCCCGGCAACCGACGCGATGTTGATGATCCTTCCCTGGGGCCAAATCAGCCAGTCAAAAATTGTTCCAACCTTTGATCATAGTGCAAATGAAAATTAGTTTAAAAATCAGCACAGGTCTCTGTCTACCTTTTTCCTCTTCATCATTACAGCCGCCGCGGCCTGAAACGGGATAGCAGAAACTTGAGCTCCGTGGACACAACATCAGGGCTATCATATTTGGGCGTCAAGAGAAGATCTGACCTGGGCGCAGAGGTACACGCCGGTGAGGTTCACGTCGACCACTTCCTGCCACTGCGCCCGCTTCATCCGCATTAGCAGCGCATCTCGTGTGATTCCTACTCATCAAGAAATCACACCCGTCTCATCAGAACTCACTGTCAAGGCGACACAAGTGCCAACTGAATTAGGTAGTTAGTTCTGCAGGCCAGAGACACAAAAATAAGCAGAACCTGCATTATTCACCAGCACGTCAAGAGTTCCCCAGGTATCAATTGCCTGTGGCAGCGGCAACATCCGACATCGATCATGTGTGCAATTGTTAATCCGGCTTATTGCCTAGAGTAATGACAACTCACCGCTCTCATCATCGATTCGACCTCGGCTTCCATGGAGACGTCGGCGGCGAAGGAGATGGCAGTCCCACCGTACTCCTCGATCTGAACAAGGGAAACAAGCATGGCAAGAAAAAGGTGGATCCGTGAAGCACAATGTACACGTGTATGTCTAATTGCAAGGTCAGCTAGAAGGAGTGATTGAACTCACCTCTCTACACACTTCTTCAGCTTCCATACTTGACTTGGCATAGTTCACAACCACCTTACACAGACAAAAGACGAAGGTTAGCTCCATGCCCCCAACGAGGACACAACAGCTCGACTAAGCCTACATCATTATACATTTTACTTGTTTTATTCGGAGGTCTGTAATCTAGTTTCTTTTTCGATTTCTGATCCCAATTACTACTCACCTTGCACCCTGCTTTGCCAAGAGCCACAGCTATAGCTCTCCCGATCCCTCTCGATGCTCCAGTGACCACTGCAACTGGGGCTTCATGCTGTGCCCAGCCATCCATGCTCACTCCAATCATACCTTTAATCCGGTCATCTCTTCTAGCTACACAGTAAGTTATTTCCATCCGTCAGAATGGCCACCCCAGAACAAGGGAACTGGTAGACAGTCCGAGTCAAGAGATGGTCTGATCGATTGCCTGATGAAACGAGACTGGCCGGTCGCTGACGCTGCTGGAAGCAGCAGTTGTGGTGTCGCTGCGGCTGAGACGCGAGGGCGACGAGGCCGGCGGAGCATGAAACGGTGGACGCCATGGAAGACGAGTCGGCAAGCTCCGTTATCTGCCGATCATGTAGAAATGGTGTCTTTAAAATTCGGAAGTAGTTAGGAGCATATAGTGGGCCTAGTGGCAACGGAAAGACGGCTTGCTCCATGTAAAATGGAGGTTTTCTTTGCATGATCGCTGAAAATTTTCAACTGTTAATAACTCCACTAATTTTAAGATTTGCATGTGTCTGCTGAAAAATGCACTTTTTTGCCACTCCTACCTCTTTCTAGCAATAGCAACCTTGAGTAGATGGAAGTGTATTGTGACTAATGATATTTATACCTGTACAGCTTGTTCTAAGTAAACGTATTTGATGATGAGTGAGTTCGTTAATGCGAAAATCAGATATATCCATCTGTGTAGACCAAGGCGAGTATATGACATGCGTCTCGCACACATCCCAAAGCTCTTTCTTCCCTATTGTCAATTTATTCCATTTCCCATCGTCATAAAATTACGAAACTTTCAGTAGGCCAAATATTATCAAGTATGGCATCCGTACAAAAATTGTGTCAGAAAATAACATTAATTGCAATCTGGGTAAAAGATTTGCAAAAAAAGACGCTATATACACGCTATATTCGTCAGAGAATTGTCTTTTTTGCCCAGAAGTAAACGAATAATATTTTGTGGCCCAATTATTTGCACAAGTAGAATACTTGGTAATCTTCAAGCGTAAAAAAATTCGGAATTTTTTCGAATATTTTTTCTATTTTTTTCTTCCATATAGCAGGTGCAGACATACCCGAGAGTCATAAGTCCGCGTCCCATATGCATGGTACTAATAAAACCTGCTCCCCTCTATAACCAGTCTAAAATTTTCTTCATATCCATGATAACGCTCTCGACCAAACGTACTGCCCCGCTCGATGCTTCACCACACCATGGAGTCAAAAACCTCACCCGGATAATTCATCGAGTTCCTGCATCTAAGGATGCAAATTACTAACTGTCGCAGCAGTGGAACATGGGGTTCCCCTGATGCTGTCAAAGTGGGTCCACCACTTGGGCCCACCGAGAAGATGGACAAGGCAAGGAGTCAAGACCAGCAGATGGGCCAGCCCATCTGCCCCAAGAAAACCCGACAAGTTCGACATCGACACACTACGGCTAAGGACCAGGTGACCTTCCGGGGTCACCCGTCGCCCGGAGAACAAGACGGAGTACCCGCGGGTCCATGCGCCCGGCAGGAGGCCAGGCGTACCCCCGGGTCCTCCATCCGTACCGCCGAGAGGATAAGAACGCCAGCTCGTGCCGGAAGCTGGTGGAAGACTTGGGCACCAAGACGTAGGAGGCGCCCCAGTGACGTTGCCACGAGCGTGGTTGGTGCGGCGGACAGACTTTGTCTGTCCCACTTTTCCCCAAGGACGGACGACCGCGCCACCCTACAGAAGATACTTGGAGGAGAGGACGCCACGTCTCCTCCAAAGACCCCCGAGGGGTTCTCCCGCCTAAAACCCCTCACGCTCCTCGCGTGCCCATGTCGGATCCCCTTAGCCTATAAAAGGAGGACCGAGGCACCGGCGAAGAAGGGATGAGATGGAAGCTGAAGACTAGACTAGGGTTCGGAGGGTAGAGAAAGAGGTGATCTCCCCAGGGCAGGATCTGCTCTTCGTCTACCTCCGGCCGGAACTCTGCCGGGTTCATCCCTGAACACTCTTGTAAACCACACCATGATGAACACCTCAATCAAGACATGCAGGAGTAGGGCTTTTAGCCTCCGGGCGGCCTTGACCTAGGTAAACTCCGTGTGTCTCTGTGTTGTTTGCTTGCTTGTCCCGACGAAGAACTCGGCGGTCTTACTCCCGGGTAAGGCTCCCAGCCTCCTTCGCGCCCCGTTTCCCCCCAAGTCGTCAGCAACTGGACTCCCTGCTCATGCAGCAAAATCTCTGACAAATGTTTTGTTTTCCCCCAAGTCGTCAGCAACTCGCAAAATGTGAACAAGTAGTGCAGCCGGTTCAAACCTAACTTGACAATGAAGCCGCAATCAGACTTTGTCAAATGGGTACCGCGCGCGCCACGAAAAAAAAAACGTCACGCGAGGGCACAATTGGCGGGGTTGCATGATCGACTAGCTTCAATACAAGCGAAAAACAAGCAAGTGACGAAAAGCGCACAACTCGAACATAACCAAAAGTGCCGGCTCAAATTTAAGAACGCCGCGGAGGCGCACGCGAGAGCACGACCCGACACTTAACATACTTGTTCATTACAAAAATATTTTCGCCCGCAGGCGAATAACCCTAACTACTTATAAATAAACCTCTCTTTGCAAGCAGGGGAACATGATCACGACGGAGGAGCCGCCGACGCCGTAGACGTTGATGCCTCGGACCTTGAAGCCAGCGGTGGAAGAGTTGCGGCTCTCGAAAAGAGAAACTCCGTCGCAGGCTCCTTGTCCGCCACCTCGCCCAGGTCGTTGTTTGGCACCACCTCGTCGAAGAGGAACTCGTTGTGGTCGACCATCTTCGCCGCGCGGCAGGCGTAGGGGGCGATGAACTCGAACACCGGCGCAAGGTCGATCTCCCGGCCCACGGCGTCAGTTGGGATGCCCGTCGTGATCTTGTCGACATTCGTTCGCTGGTAGCGACCGCGAACGAGGCCAGGCGCCACGGCGGCACCGCTCTGGGCGGACGACTCCCGCACCCAGGTGATCACCTTCGGCATCAGCAAGAGAAGCCGCGTGACCCGGGAGATGGGCGCGGGGACTCCCTCCTTGGATGACAGTGTCTGGACGACGGTGCTGGTCAGGCTGCACACTTCAGGGATGAAGACGCCAACCGGTGGAATTTCTCCACGGCCGTCAGGCCACCCGCCTCTTCGCCTGACAAAAGGCGACACAAGGCAACAAGATTCAGCAACAAAGCACAAGCTGTGCAAATGACAATGCACTGGTGCAAAGAAACTCACCCCAAATGTTGACGACGAGATCCGCAAGCTGGTCGGTCAGCTCCTTCATCTCGCGAGCAGCTTTCGCCGCTTTTCACTCGAGCTTCTCGAGGTCTTCCGAGTAGCCCTTGGTCGCCTGGAGGAGAGCCGCGTCCGCCTGCTCCTTCTGCTTGCTGAGCCGCATGCAGGAGCCCTGCACCGCGTCAAAAGCCTCGGTATGGTGGCGCTCCTGCATGGTTAGCCCCCGCTGGTGCTCGGCAATGGAGATGAAGCCCTCGCGGGCCTTCTCCAACTCGGCACGCAGGCGCCGAGACTCCTGCTGCTCGGCCTCGAGGAGATGAGCTAGCTCCTGCACCAAGCAATAAAATACCTGTTACTCAAACTACGGAGGAACACGGGCGCTAAGCCCCGGGTCATCAACACATCAACTTTCAGGCACCCGGGGCTAGCCCCAGCAAATACACTACAAACGCCGAGCCACATGCTCGGGGGCTGCGCCTCGGGTTGCCTCTACACCAACATTATGGCAACCCGGGGCTACGCCATCATCCATGCCGCGTCCAGGAAACTATGAAGACCCAAGCCGCCTTCTACAAAGACGACTCGGGCCTTGGGGGCTATATACAAGCTAAGGACGCAACAGGGAAAGGAAAAAATTAAACATACCTGGTGCGCCTCCACCGCTATCTGGACGGCGGTTCGGAAGTCTGGCTTGGCCGTGCCGGCATCCAAGGCTCCCGCACCCGCAGCGGAGCTCGGGGGCTGGGTAGTTAGCCCAGCCGTTGAAGCCGTCATCGCCGCGGCGCGGGTCGACGACGTCACCATCGCCGTCTCCAACGAAGCCGTGGCATCCGTTGTGCCAGCCGGCACAGTCAAGCCAGCGGCGGCCTTCGGCTGGAGAGGCACATGAACTTCATCGCCTCCGCTGAACAGAGGAGGTGGGGTCAGCGCCCTCGCCACGGGCTCTTCCACCCGCATGGCGGGGCCCGTCGGTAGGGTGTCATCGGCCAACGCCTCCTCCATGTCACTGAGGGAGGCATCCTCCGCCCTGCGACAATCACAAGGGTCAAACTCAAGATAACGACGCCAATGAAACTTCAAACCGCGAGTCGCAACTGACCTATCGCTCGCAGGAGGGCGGGTCGAGATCCGAACTCCTCCCGAACGGGTCGTGGGAGGCGAAGGGGCCAGAGTCCTTGCAGGTATGTCCCGCAACGCCTTCTGCCTCCGCTCGGCAACGACGGTGTGCTGCACGGAGGTGCCCAGCGACCGCTCCGCGGACGACGGCTGGGCGGCTGCAGACTTCGGTCGTTTGGACCGAGGCTTCGCGCCCTCGGTCCCTGACTTGCGCTTCCTCCGAAAGCGGAGGGGCTCGTCGTCTTCAACTTCATCAAAGCGCCGGGTTCTTGGACCCGGCGCGTTCCTCTTCTTCCTCTCCCTCGTCTTTGCCATCCGACGGGATGGGGATTGGCTGGCGGGAGGAGTCGGCCCCACAGACCTCAGAGGTGGTGACGGCCTCGTCGTCGGACTCACGTTCGACGACGTCGTTTGGGCCGGCCGGCACCGTGGGAGCGTCTCCATGAATCAGAGGCATCCCGACGAGTGTGTGAAACTCCTGTGCTCATCAAACGGGAGATATTGGTATAAAAAGACCAAAGGAAGGAAAGAAGCACGACTCATCAAATACAAGGACTCACCTTCGGGGCCGGTTTCTTCGTGGAGTGGGCCTTGAGGCCACCGACCTCCCACTCGGGAGCCGGATGGAGGGTGAGGCGCTTCATCCGGAGCGTGAACGGCTCCGTCGACTCGAACAACTGAGGGTCGTGGCGCTGTGGGCCCATCATACCCGAATACTCGCATATTAGCGAGGGTCGGGCCTGGAGCGAGGCAATCTTCCTCTTCACCCAGTGGCAACAAGGTTGAGGCCCGTCAAGTCCTGGGCCTTCAACTCCTGGAGCCGCTGTAGCAGCCGGTTCACGACCAGCAAGTCAGCGTTCTGCGGCAGCTCCTACAGATTGCGAGGACGGCTCGGCGACGCGGAAAAGGGATGGATCCCGATCTGGCCGTCGGGAGCCGGCTCCCGCATGTAGAAGCCCGACTTCCTCCAATACACCTTGGCGGGGAAGCCGATGTCCAGGTAATCGACGTCTCTGTGGACCTGGAAGTTGAGGCCGCCGCAAGGCGGCATGTCGCCGCTCTTCCCCAGCTTGCCGTGGAAGATCCGCAGCCACAACGGGAAGTAGGCGGCGCAGCCGAAGTACCCCTCGCAGAGCGTGACGAAGCAGGCGAGGTGGAGAATCGAGTTGGGCGTTAGATCGTGTATCTGCAGCCCGTAGAAATCAAGAACACGCCGAAAGAACTCCGACGTGGGGAACCCCAATCCGCGCTCGAGGAAGGCGAGGAAGGCGACGAACTCGCCGGGCACCGGGCGCGTGTGCGGATCCGCGGTGGCGATACGCCACCGACCCTCTGTCACCGGCGGCAGCAGCCCTTCCGCGGCGGCTTGCTCCAGCGCACAGGCCGTCAACGACGACCGCTCCCACCGGCACTTTGGAGCCACCATTGTCGCAGGAGAGGAGAACGAGGAGCAGGAATGCCCGATGGCGACGGCGGAGGCGCAGCGATGAGCTCAGAAGAGAAGAACTGCGAGGAGAAGGGGAACGATGAGCACGAGAAAGAAGATGGAATGGCATGTGCCTCCACTCGGCTCACTCTCCTTCCCCTCAAATAGCCGCAGTGAACGTGGCAGTTACCGCAGTAAATGGTGCCGCACACGTCGTCCACTACACCCACGGCGCGCGACGCCTCGGGTCCCGTGCAGGCGTGCCGGAAAACGCGGCCTCGATCGAGCCACGTCGCCATGCAACGTTTTTCCTGGCCGTCGGATCGGTCGCGTGCGGCTCGTGCTGCCATCATTGCTTCTGTTCCGTCCCGAGGCAGAGGCAGTCGAGGCACCGTCTTGTCCCATCAATTGACTCGGCGTCAGAAGGACAAACACTACAGGACAAGCGGTCAAAGATGTCGTGATGTCATCCGGAGAATACGAGGAGACAACCCGCAAGGAGGCGAGTCGGCATGGCAAAGCGTCCCAACGAGCACAAGCCGGCATCAAACAATACTTGAGTTAGACCGAACGCTGACGCCTTAATTCACCACTCCGCGTTTATGTTTTCCTTTCTCTGTTTCAGGAGTTCGTTCAACGACACGACCCGGCAGCTCGCGAAGACGAAGGCCAAGCCGGAGACAAGTCCCTGATGAACTCGGGGGCTAATGATGGGGGGATGCCCAACCGGGTAGGCCCAAAACCCCGAGTCGGACCACAAGGCCGGGTGGCCCAGAGCCCACCCGGAGGACATCTTCCAAAATACCGGGTCCCCGAAGAACCCGGCAGACCGGCTCGGGAAGGCGGCAAGCAGATATCTTCGAATCGGTTTACGATCTGCATATCCCGAAGAGTGCGCTCCACGACGCCGCACTTATAGTAGATTAGCTAGCGCTGCATAGGTCACCCGTCATTTCCCTGTAAACTCTAGTCGGCTCCCTATATAAAGCCGATTAGGCGCAACCCTAGAGCCAGACTCATCTCATTCCATCGCCTTCAAGAGCAACCTTACGCTCTGGTGCGCATATCATTGTGCACCCCATCAAGATCCAAATACATATAAGCAGGAGTAGCTCTTTACCTCATACGGAGGGGCTGAACTTGGATAAACTCTGCTGGTGCTACCTCTTCGTGAATCCTACGTTGCCTGGCTCACACCCGAGTTAAGCCACCCCATGTCATCTGCCGTGACTAACCCACGACGCTGAAGCTACTCGAGAGAAGGAAAAAAGCGCATCAACCATAGTCAAAACTTGTTGCAAGCCTGCCTTTATACGCATACGTGGCTCGACCAGTATCGATCTACCGTGCCGATAGCTTTTTATTGATGGTACGGCGCCAATAGTTTGTGGTACTCGGATAACCCCGGGACCAATCACCATCTAACCAACAGTCCGCAATCTGGAGAGTTCCGCAGACGCGCCGGGCCCTCGCATGTCATTGCTCCGACGCTGAGCACCAATCCGGATGGATGGATCCCTTGGTCGCGCGCCACGGCAGGCGAGGCGACGCTTTGTTGACGCGGTGACGTCAAGCGCGATCCAGGCGCAAGATACGGCCACGCGTCCCGCGTGTCCCCGTCCAATGAGCCCGCTGCTCCAATTATGGCGTCCTCCATTCGCCCACGTACGCCCCTGTCCTTCTTCCGCGGTCGAGCCAGATGTCTAACGCACACACGCCCAACTGCAAACTTTGCTATTTCGAGAGACTTGGACCATGGAGACGTTTCATCTGGCCCACGGGTCGGCGAGACACGCTAGCATTGGGTGTGTGGTGCCCGGTTCCTTTCCCCGAGATAAAAGCAGCGGCGGTCCGTTCTACGTGTTCCCTCCCCACCAAAAAGCTATGCACACTCTCCACGCTCCCATTCGTCCAAATTCCTCACCTCCCACCCACCAAGGTCTTTCACCCCCGCCCGTCCTTGTTTGTCGCCAAAGCGAGTTACTAGTCTCCCTTGCGTTCTACGGATGGGGCTTTTTACCATGGGTCCCGGCCGTCAGCGGGACTGTGGGAAGGTGGGGAGATACGGTTTGCGTGGCACGGCAGGAATGGCGCCCAATAGGGTCACGCCCTTTCACGTGCTGCCGCTGCCCGACGGGGGCCACGTGTTGGCGCGAGCCCAATCATATCATAGCCCACCTCCGTCTCGCGACACCTGTGCTCGCCGACGCGTGCCCCTTGTATTAATAATGCCCCACACCCGGCGCCGTGGCCTACTCGCACCGGAATTGAAGCGCCCAGAAAGCAACAGAGACCACCACGACTAATCGCTGCCCGCCCTTCTGCTCTGCTACCGCCGGCCGGGTTGTATGGTCTCTGAACCTGGGATTCAGATGGAGAGGAAGGGAGGCTGCTGCCTGGCGCCGAGGTACGGACCTGCGGGCCAGATGGGGAACATCATGCTCAAGTTTAGGCCCATCGCGCCCAAGCCGGCGGCAATGGCGCCTGCGCCCATGCCGGCGCCGGTGACACCCGCGGGTCCTCGGAAAGGGAAGCGGAAGGCTGTTGCAGTGGCAGGCGGCGGTGGGAAGAGGGGACGGAAGCCCAAGAAGGCGGCGGCTACTGTGGCTGTGGTGACGACGGCTACGGCGGCGACGCCAAAGGTGGACGTCCACAAGGACAAGCCTCTGTCCTCGCCGTCCTCGCCGTCCTCGGGGATGACGTCGGTGGACTCGTCGACACCTCCACCTCCACCGGCGACGCTCACGCACGCTCCATCATCGCTGGCTTTCTCCGCGTTGGCCCCCATGGCGGCGGATCTCGCGCTCGCGCCTCAGCACGTCGTGGGCCATGTTCCGCCTCTGCAGCCGTTGCGGCCAGTGGCGTCGTGCGTGACCGTCGAGAGCGTGACGGGAACATGGCGCGACGGCGACGTGCCTCCGTACGCCTGTGCCCGCGGCAGTGACGAGGCTCCAGCGTTCGTGTCCGACCAGTGGGGGCGCGTCACGTGGATGAACCTGGCTTTCAACCGTGCGGTGTCCGGAGGCGGGACCGGCAACGTAGCAGCGGCCCCATCGGCGGCTCCAGACGCCGGCGTCGTGCTCGCCGCCAAGGATGGCGCCGCCGTGCCGGCGTGGAGCACCTGTGCCGGTTTCACCTGCCGCGTGCGCGTCACCTACGCATGCCCTCGCCGCAGCTCCCTCGTGGCCCCCTGCGACGTCTGGCGGCTTGACGCCGGCTGCTACCTCTGGCGGCTCGACCTCCAGGCCACCCTCTCCCTCGGCGGCCTCCTGTAAGCAACCCAGCGCGCAGCTACGTGCGCGCGTGGGCCAATCAAAATCACGTACTGCGTCGGAGTATTAACTAAGCAGTCATGGCTATAGATTTGGTACTCCTATTAATCTTACTACAAAATGGATTAGTTTAGGACGAGAGAGAGCTAGAGATGCAACTGTAAAATGATCGATGATGTAATCTCTACTCCAGCATGCAAGAAGCATGTGTTTCTTTTATTTATTTATTTACTCCCTCTGTTCACAAAAGATATCTCAACTAACTTCAAATTTGGATGTATCTACACAGTAAATTATGTCTAGATCCATCTAAATTTAGAGTTAGCTGAGACATCCTTTTATGAACGGAGAGAGTATTTGTTATGTCTCCTTCAGATTGACGGAGATTTTCATTTTGTCGATGGGGCACGACAAAATCCCTCCGCGTCTCTAAACTGGATAATAATGCAAGACATATCAACTTCTTTAATGGGAAAGGCACAAGGTATAATCTAGTCGGAAACCAACTCCTCTATATTTAACAAAACCCGATTCTAAACGATGTTCTAGGTGAGTAATTTATGAAGTGATTAAGAATAGTTTAGCCATCTTATGAGGTAGTCCAAACCAGCTCTAGATATGCGATGGATCATATTTGTCATTTAATTTGGGCTTCATATATTTTATTGTTTCAAAATTATAATTGTTCTAGTTCAGTCAATGTTCTTTGGTCAGCTCGAAAAATGATGATTCAGAGCCTTATTATAAGATGTCAATTTAATGACAAACTTAATTCAGTATGGACAATATGGCATCAACATGAGGGAAATCAAGAAAATGGGGAGACATCGGTCACTTCGGATTATTTTTACCGTGTCTACATCTTCTATGTTGTTATAGATTCTATAACCACTAATTTATACTTTCTCTTAAATGAGCTATCTTCATAGTTATTTTAGAACATCTCTTGCCTTGACTCAACAGACCCATTTTTCCGGTTTAATTGAATAAACTTGCTCGTCATATAGATATTTCTCATGAGAATTCTAATTATGAACGTGAGCATATGCAAAGTTATCTTTAACTAGTCATACATAAATAACCGAAGATTTTAGATATTGTCTTGATATTATAAAGGCACAGTCATGTTTTTTAAATTTATCGCCTCACTAAGATGGCATTGCTTGTACCGGTGGTGACGACAATAGTTGAAATTTCTATGCGACAAAGATCATCAACACCGAGTTGTGCAATAACAGATTCCTGATGCCTTCTGGATGACTTGATAATAATTTCTATGCGACAAAGATCATCAACACCGAGTTGTGCAATAACAGATTCCTGATGCCTTCTGGATGACTTGATAATGTGCTATATTGATCGACTGATATTCAATTGTCTTCACCGTAATAAAATTACGGAAGTATTATTTGAAATATAACTCAGCGGTCCTATACGGGTTATCGATATTTTTTTGCAGGGTCAATTTTTATTGTTGGTGTTTGTTAGGTTTAAACTTATATTAAGTATGTTATATTTCAATTATACTAAGTAATCATGTTAGAATTATATATTGTATTATTAATATCTCATAAGCATTTTGATCTTTGCATTTTTTTGAAGAGTTCGCTCTATCTCAATATTTTTTGAACATGTCCGTCCGTAAGATCCTTTCCGTAACAAATCATCCGTAGGTCTAGCATTATTGCAACTACCCCCACCTCATCAGCCAAGTCATGATCCACTCGATAATCTCGAATTCTCGACGAAGGCGAGCAATCCACACCCATCATCACAATTACCGGCGACTCATCACATGCACCCACCGGTCGATCGCTAGATGTTTCGATTTAGAAAATGACCAAGGAGATCTTTTTTTAGATCTATGGCGACGGGGTGCAGCAGTCAGGTGGACGGATGATTCACGACCGGGCTATCTCCCGGACGGACATAACCAATAAATGCATTTGGTTGTTGAGTGGCCATTGGCGAGTGGCTAAGGGCGCAGGACGGGTTAAGTACTTAAGTGGAACAACTAATCACTTTGCACACGCATGCTACGATGATGAACACAAACACAAGAGCATCTCCACCAGACGCTCGAATAGGGTTAGTGCACGTGCCGACACCAAAACTACCTACCGGCCCTCCCAATTGTGGCAAAATGCCGAATGGGCCTAATAGAGCCGGCTCTCGCCCTCTCCCCTTTCCCTTCGAGTTTTCCAGATCGGGGCCGGTTGGCCCCTCTCCCTCTCTTCTCCGGCTTGCTGGCGTTGAGGTGGGCGGGGGACCCCTCCCTGTACAGCAGTAGCTTAGGGTAGGTGTTTAGAGTTGTTGCCTATATGGCGTTTGGCGTCTTGCCGGAGTCTGGAGGTAGAGCGTCGGGCCACCGCGGCCGAGCTCGACGCGTGCTGTCCTGGCCCTTCACTGCGGCGTGATTCCGGTGGCGGGAGCTGTGGCTGGTGGTGAAGTTGCGGGCGGAGATCCTCGACAATAAGGTCGCCGTTGGGAGAAAGGGGCAAGATCAATCCGGCCAGATCTTGACCCGCCTGCTAATCCTCTCCCTTGCCGTGATGTTCCTGAGGTTGGAGCTGATGGAGAGCATGGAGGTGGCGGGCTCCTTCAATAAGGCCGTCTCTGGTGGCCTGTTTCCACCTGCAGGTGTGTTCTCCCTACCTTCTTCTTGGCGCCATGGTGGTGAGCAGGGGAGGCTGGTGAGAAGCTCAAGCGGGCTGGCGGCGGGCTGCTCTGGAGTTAGGATGCTGCTTCAAGATGAACACTCTCGGCGCCCATTTGATTGGCGACCGACTCAGAAGACCATCGGGTGGTCGGATTCGAAGCTGGCGATGTTCCAGGCTTCTTTTACCTCCATGCGGAGGCCCTCCCTAGAGCTCGACGCGGCGCCCCACGCGCTCCTGGCACCAAGTGGTGTCGTCCCCGGTTCCGGCGAGCGTGGCCGCGTTCCGATCTCCTCCAGTTCCAGCGGTGGCAGAGGCAGAGGACTTGATGGCGTTTTCAACTGTTATTTTAGGGTCCTTTCTGCAGTTCTCTCGGGCCGTTCTGTAATTTTAATTTTCTTCGGAGGCCCTTATGTAACTTGTACCTGCACCGTTGACTTACAATAGCATCCAGACCCTTCGGGTTCGGGGCCTAATAGAGCCAACAACCTTTTTTTTTGAATCTAGGCATACTTTATTACTTATCAAATAGGCTTACATCGTTTGCAAGTATAGCACAAATAAAATCCGGAGGGTCCTCATGCCAGACAGATGACAAGACGCCCTCCGCTTTGCTAGCTAGAACATGAGCTACTTGATTACTTTCCCTAGGAGAAAAAACAAACTCAATGGCAGCGAAGCCCCTAGCTAAGAAGGTACATTCTTCGTAGATAGCTGCAGCAGCTCCCGCCGAGTTGCCGCCCTCATTCATCGTAGTGATCACCTCCATGCAGTCGCTGTTAACTACTAGTTTAAGGCAGCCAATTTGACCAGCAAGGAGGAGCCCATCTTTCAGCGCTCTAGCTTCAGCCATGGCAGCATCAGGGACATGGGCAATACCGCAGCTGCTGCCAGCGACGAAAGCACCGTGATCATCTCGCAGCACTGCACCTGTCGCACCCACCTCATCTTGGAGAGAGAACGAGGCGTCGACATTCAGTTTCATATATCCTTCCCGAGGCTTCTCCCACCCGTGTCGACGAACGCCGCATCGAGGTTTACAGGACCTAAAGTAGTTCATCGCCACAGCAGCTATAGCTTGAGCTGATCTGGCCGGTTTCTGAATCGATTCGCCATGTACCACCTGTCTACGTTCCCACCAGGCGTACCAGCAAGCTGTGACCGCCAGCTCTTTCAGTCCGATGTCAAAGCCGGGAGCATTACCATCCGGCAGCTTGAGGATGGATTCAAAGGCTGTTGTTCCTTCATGGTTTGTACGGCACACATCGTCAATTACCTGTTTCAGGCCAAGGTTCTCCCATATCTCTTCCACTCTCCCGCATTTGAAGAAAACATGCTTGGTGTCCTCACAATGAATCTTGCACATGGGGCATAGGCTAGATGGGATGATGTGCCTATTCGCCAAGGTGCAATTGCAGGGAATCGTTTCGTGGACCAGTCTCCAAGCAAAGATCTTTACTTTCGGAGAAACCTTAAGTTTCCAAATTTTCGACCAAACCGGATTATTCTCTGACGTGGATATGCCGGCTGTGCGCTGCATCTTCCGGCCGTGTTGGAACTCCCACTCCGTGTGATATGCTGAACGCACGGAGAAGGTTCCCGTCTTGGTAAAGTTCCACGCCACAAAATCTGTCATCATTCCCGTAGCTAGAGGGATATTTAAGATTCTGGAAGCATCAATGGGCAAGAACAGGGAACGGATCAGCTCCTCGTCCCACTTTCCTGTTTCTAGCTTGATCAATTCCGAGACCCTTGTATAAACTATATTTCTTCTTGCTGTCAAGACTTTCCGTGAGGGGCTGTTTGGAATCCAAGCATCGGACCAGATGTTGATGTTGGATCCATCTCCAACCCTCCAAATGTGTCCCTTCTTTAAAGTTTGGATACCAGCAAAAATACTCTGCCAAGTGTAGGAGGATCCCTTTTTCAATTCAGCATTCAGGAGATCTCCCGACGGGTAGTATTTAGCACGTAGGACTTGCGCGCAAAGTGACTCCGGGTCACATAATAATCTCCATGCTTGTCTTGCGAGCATAGCAAGATTGAAACATGGAAGGTCTCTAAATCCCATACCACCACGCTTCTTGGGGATGCACATCTTCCACCAGGCGAACCAATGCATGTGTTTTGTAGAGTCATCATCTCCCCACCAGTAACGGGTCATAGCATCTGTGATCCCTTTAGTTACTTGCTTGGAGAGCTTGAAGACCGACATCGCATATGCCGGGATTGCCTGTGCGACAGCTTTCAGTAGCACTTCTTTTCCCCCATAGGATAGCAGCTTTTCCTTGAAACCAGCCAATCTGGTACATACTCTGTCAATCAAATGTTGGAAGCAATCTGATCTATCAATACCTACTTGGGCGGGAAGACCTAGATATTTATCCGTGATCGCCTCTGTCAGGATATTGAGGATAGTGCAAACATCTTCTCTGGTCTCAACCAGCGTACACGGGCTGAAGAAGATGCTCGACTTCGCTTCACTCACCAGCTGGCCCGAGGCCTTGCAATATTCAGTCAGGATACCCTTTAAAGTTGTAGCATTTGCTACATCAGCTCTCATAAGAATCAAAGAGTCATCCGCGAAAAGGAGGTGTGAAATTGTCGGTGCAGCACGACAAACCTTCACGCCTAGAATTTCCCCGTTGTCTTCCGCCGATTGGAGAAGGCTTGAGAGCCCTTCTGCACACAATAAGAACAAGTATGGGGATAGCGGGTCTCCCTGCCGAATCCCTCGAGTAGGGGTGAAAGATTCAGTTTCGTCACCATTAAACCGAACCTGGTATCTCACACTAGACACGCAGGCCATCACCAACTTGATCCAATTTTCATCAAAGCCAAGTTTGGACAGGATTCTTTCCAAGAAAACCCATTCCACCCGGTCGTATGCTTTGTGCATATCCAGTTTGATTGCACATGTACCATATTTTCCAACTTTTTTGTTCTTGATCGCATGGTAAGATTCATAAGCAATAAGAACATTATCCGTGATTAGACGGCCTGGCACGAAAGCACTTTGATTTGGGGAAATAATCTCCGGTAGTAGACCCTTAAGTCTAGCTGTCAAGACTTTGGAGATAACTTTGTAAGTGACATTACATAAACTGATGGGTCTGTATTGTGTTACCTTCTCAGGATTAGCAACCTTAGGGATGAGAACCACTGTGGTATTATTCCACCCCTCTGGAATTGAGCATGAATTAATGGCTGCAAGAACCACATCCGTGAGATCCTCTCCGATCAGATTCCAGTAACGTTTGAAAAATATCGCATGTAAACCGTCCGGGCCTGGCGCCTTTAGGTCTCCAATATTGAAGAGGGCCTTTTTAACCTCTTCTCTTGTGTACGGAGCACACAGGACCTCGTTCATAGCAGGAGTGACACGGGGTTTCACTTTGTTCAGTACGTGATCCCCTGGGTCCTCAACCTCTCTTGAAAACAGCGATTGAAAATACCCTCTGATGTGGCCAGATAGATTCGCTGGTTCCTCAATCCAATTATCAGATTCATCCTTCAACCTTTTAATCAGGTTATTCTTCTTCCGAGCCGACGCAAAGGTATGGAAGAAGCTTGTGTTACGGTCCCCTTGCCTCAACCAATTTGCCCTACTACGTTGCACCCATTTAATCTCCTCTTTTTCCTGTAGCATCTCAATTTCTAGCTGGATCTCCCTTTGCCTCGAAGTAGCTTCATCAGACAAGGGTCCATCCATTACCTCGTTCAGCTCCTTCTGGAGGTCACGCAGTGACCGACGTGATTGCTTCAACACTGTCGTGTCCCATGCATGCAGGGCCTTATGCACCGCGTCCAGTTTTTGAGCCAAGCTTGCACCCGTGAGCTGTTGAGCCTCATTCCAGGCCTCATCAACAATGGAATCAACATTTTCTTCCACTAACCATTTTGCTTCAAACCTCTTCTTTCCAGCTGATCGGTGAGGTGTAGTACTGCTCAGAAATTCGAGATCAACCATTATTGGCCTATGATCCGAGCGGGAGAAATCTTCATGAATCACCGATGCCATCGGAAACATGTCATTCCAGCGTTGGTTGCAAACTGCCCTATCCAAGCGTTCTCTCAGTCTACCTCGACGCCAGGTAAAGGTGTCGCCCACATAGCCGAGATCGAAAAGGCTGCAGTCCCTCAGTGCATCACGAAAATTCTGCATATATCGTTGTGGTCTAACGGCACCACCATCCTTCTCATCTCCCGACATAATCTCGTTGAAGTCCCCCAAAAGTATCCAGGGGAGGTTCGCCATCCCATGGAGGTCCCTTATGTACTCCCACGTAAGATGTTTTCTATCCATGCTTGGTTCTCCGTATATCCCAGTGAAACGCCATCCCGAGTCACTAGTTTCATCAATACGGATATCAATATAGTTGTTGTGAACTTCTGACGAGGTCACATTCAGATTATTCCTCCACATGAGAAGGAGGCCACCGCTTCTTCCATCACTCTCCGTCCTCAGCAAATGATCAAAGGAGAGATTGCGCATGAGTTTCTCTGCCCTAGTTTTACTCAGATGTGTCTCGGACAGAAAAAGAACATCCGGTTTTAACCGCCCCTGCAAATCCTGGAGTGATCGGACTGCCGCGGATTTGCCCAACCCCCGGCAGTTGTATCCTTCGATTTTCATCGCTTCTTCTCAATCAACCTAATCAGCAAGGAAAAACACCACCACACACGACCAATCTGTGCTAACTTTCGCCTGACCAAAAACAACAGAAACCTGCACGTCTGTGACGCCAGGGAGGGAAGCAGACTCCAGCGCCGTTGCCGACGCGGAGGACAGTGAACGCCACACGAACTCGTCGGGGCGGAGCTGAGCACCCTATGTAGGGGATAACGCCAGTGCGGAACGACGCCGCCGGCCGGCGCCGGCAAAACCTAGATCGCCTCCATAATCGCCTAAGCCTTCGTACCGGTTCGGATTATGCAAACTTAATAGAGCCAACAACCTTGGTTCACGCACTAATCCTGTGGAGGCAACCGGGCACGCACGTCATAATCTGACGGCTGGGACCGACGCATCAACACGGTCGCCGCAATTTATTGCACGGAAGGATGGGGCGGTAAGAGCAATTAAACGCCAGAGCGGTCGACTGGCGCGCCGTGATGTGTACCTCGTCGCCTTCCCGGCGCACGACACCAGAGTAATGGTGCCTAGGCAACCGTCGCCGAGGCGCGCCATGTTTTCACCCCTCCGGTCTTTATAAGCGGCAGAGTGCACCGCTCCTCCGCATTCACCAGCGCCCTCTCTCGCCCTCTCTCTCACTTCTCTCCACCTCGATGGCGAACAACGACGAAGCCTCAAAGCAGCGGTAACAGCGACCGCTCCAGCCATAACACCAACTTCGAGAAGGACGAGGCAGCGGCGCTGCAAAGGTACCACATCCTCGTGCCGCCGGGACGCATGCCTGGAGTGTAGCCTGGGAGGGCTGGCCGTTACTCTCATCCCCGAGAACAACCGTCTACGGGCCGCTGCCATCTGTGATTGCCATTGTCACCTCACGCCGGAGCAGTAGGCAGATCAGTACGACGAGTACCAGCGCGACACCTGGGAGGCCATCATCAGGGCCGAGCGCCAGGCCGCCGTCGACCACTATGGGCCCACCTCCGCCGCCAACATTGTGGAACCGCGGCGAGTGAAATCAGTGGTGGCGCGGGAAGGTCCTATACAACGTTCTCGAGCTCCGCGGCTTCCGTCCAGTGTCGGCGTGTCGCGAGATAACACACTGACGTCGTTCACGCTGTCGCCTTCCACATCGCGCTCCTCGTCACGCTCATCCGCATTGCGCTCCCCGTGGGTGGCGTCTTCTTCAACGCCGTCCCAAGTCAAGAGGAGGCGCCCTGGTCGATCGCATTCGTCGCCTCCCCTCTCCAAGATCAAGACGGAGGCGCTCTGACCGCAGAGAAGGCCACTCGACATCGTCTTTGGCGAGCTGCGTGTTCGCAAGCGAGCTCTGCCGCCAAGGTGAAGGAGAACCCCTGGTCAGCGCCACAAGGCCGTGACAAGAAGAAGGTCAAGACAGAGGCTTCTACTTTGCCCCCTCCGCCCGCCGCAGCACCGAACGATGACAAATGAGGATCCAGAGATGTTGTTCCACCTCTAGCTCGTCGAGGCGCAGCAGTTGTCCTTCGAGATGATCCAGCCGACCTCACGGGAATTGGTGGAGGAGTCGTCCACCGCGGAAAACATAATCGTCATCATCCGTGACAATGAAGACGACGCGCCACAGCCCGGAGGTGAAGGAGTCGATGACAGAGAGGAGGCACCGGAGGTAAAGGTGGAAGCCGCGGTCTACGCATTTGACTGGACCCGCTACTACCATTGCGGTTAGATTAAGGGTTAGTTCTAGTTAAATTTTTCGTCAAAATTTGTTAAAATTCATCAAGTTTGAATGAAATATCGCAATTTCGCATAAATAACGTTATTTCAATATATTCGCAGAGCAAATATTGGGCGCGGTCAGTGGTGTGGGGCGGGGGGAGGTGCTCCTAAAACAGCGACAACATGTGCCGATGCTCCCAATGGCACTTTTCCGACAATGTTTCCGGACGTGCTATTGGGAGCGCCGATGGAGAAATATACTCCTACGCACTAATACATACTCCCTCTGCTTCACATGTTGTCTTTTTTTTCCAGATTCACATGTATGTATATCTAGACACATTGTATGACAGTATGTTCACTCACACTAGTAGAAAACAAGGGCTTCCATCCGGAGCTTTTGTCCCGGCCAATATTTGAACCGGGACTAATGGGAGCATTAGTCCCGGTTCCAACGGCGAGGAGGCCGGCTAGCACCAATCCCGGTTCATAGGGGACCTTTAGTCCCGATTGGTAATACCAACCGGGACTAAAGGGGTGT
The DNA here is from genome assembly GCA_947311845.1 of Poa pratensis. Classification (NCBI taxonomy): domain Eukaryota; kingdom Viridiplantae; phylum Streptophyta; class Magnoliopsida; order Poales; family Poaceae; genus Poa; species Poa pratensis. Next base: position 30,324,274 of record CAMZMU010000118.1, read on the forward strand.
GGCAGGCGGCCGCAGAGGTGGGTCCCAGCGTGAGAACCTTTAGTACCGGTTCGTATCACGAACCGGTACTAAAGATGGACCTTTAGTACCGGTTCGTGATACGAACCGGTACTAAAAGGTTTCCCATATCATCTCCTACCCCAGCTGCCATCCCCATTTTTCCTGCTCGAGAGCACACTCCATTTTTGCTCTTTGTTTCCTCTCCCGAGCTCGAGTTCATCTCATTTTTCTCCACCATTTGTCAAGATTGGAGGCACCCATCTATCCAAGGGTTAGCAACTTCATCCTCTCTTCCGGCATTGCAAGTTTAGCTCATTTCATTGCTAGTTTAGCTCATATCATTTTTCTAGTGCTAGCTAGGTGTTTGATGAAATGACTAAATAAGGAAGTTCATTTGTTTTATATGCAATTTGAGCACAAATTAAATTATGATTTGTGGGTTTAATGCCGTCCCGTCCCCTTCCTCACCGCCGTCGATCGCCCGCACTGCCCCGTCGCCGGCACCACCTTGGTGAGCCTCTTGTTCTTATTTTTTTTAAAAAAATCTTATTTGTATGATTTACATAGTTACTTGTATAATTTTCTTACTTGTATGATTGTTTGTTATATGTATAGTGTCATGGTTTTGATATCCGTCCCCGTCGGCCCTCGTCCAGTCTATGATTCGGATGTGGTATATTATCTTTTATAAATATTTGTTTCATTTCGTGTTTATGACAATTAATTACGCCGACCAACTTGACATAGATATTTTTATCTAGGAGGTAGTGGAACCGGAAATTCCAGTCGACCCTCTTGTCGAGATGTTAAATTTAGTTGAAAAAGAAAATGATGACTTGAAAGAAGAATTGAAAAGAATTGAAGAAAAATTGAAAAGAACTGAAGAAGAGAAGATGAAATTGGAGTTCGATCTTGCCGACGTCGTCGATGATCACAAGATCAAGATGGATGCAATGCGCTTGAAGATTAGAAAGATTAGAAAATATGCAATTAGTAAAGAGACTTGGTATCATTATGCTGTTGGGTCAATGGTTACCTTAGTTGTGATTTTGATTGCATTTGTTGTTGGATTTAAATGCATTAATTAGATAGTTGTATGTTAGTTTCAATGTATGTTTTATGTGAACTATGTATTACATTTGGTCACTACTCTACTTTGATTTTAATGTGATGAACTTTTATTAATTAATTTGGTCACTATTATATATTCATGATGTAGTGTAAATGTGTAATGGTTTTTGATATATTTATATAATGCAGATGAGCCGGCAATGGATGTACGGTGACCGACGATGTCCCGACTTTATTAATGACATGCATAATTTTCTTCGCGTGGCTGAGAAAAACAATTCACGTCCACCTTTTGCAGTTCGGTTTCATATCCGGCTATAATTGTTGGACCAAGCACGGAGAAAGAGGGGTTATAATGGAAGACAATGAAGAAGAAGAGGATAATGACAACTATCCTATGTTCACTGAACAGGGTGGAACTACAATGGGGGAAGATGAAGCTGAAGAAGAGCCCATTGTTGATGAGCCCGATGATGATCTTCGCCGGGCCATTCTTGATGCACAGATAAACTGCGGAAGTGAAAACGAGAGGTTGAAGTTGGAGAGCATGTTAGAGTATCACAAAAAATAGTTCTACCCAAATTGCGAAGATGGCCAGAAAAAGCTGGGTACCACACTGGAATTACTGCAATGGAAGGCACAGAATGGTCTATCTGACAAGTGATTTGAAAATTTGCTGAAAATAATAAAGAAGATGCTTCCAAGGTACAACGTATTGCCCCCAGTACGTACGAAGCAAAGAAGGTTGTCTGTCTTCTTGGATTAGAGGTGTAGAAGATACATGCATGCATCAATGACTGCATCCTCTACCGCGGTAAGGAGTACGAGAATTTGAATGCATGCCCGGTATGCGGTGCATTGCGGTACAAGATCAGGCGAGATGACCCTGTTGATGTTGAGGACGAGCCGCGCCCCAGGAAGAGGGTTCCTGCCAAGGTGATGTGGTATGCTCCTATAATACCACGGTTGAAACGTTTGTTCCAAAACAAAGAGCATGCCAAGTTGTTGCGATGGCACAAAGAAAACCGTAAGAAAGACGTGATGCTGAGACACCCCGCTGATGGGTCGCAGTGGGGAAAAATCGACAGAGACTTCCCGACCTTTGCAGGTGACGCAAGGGACCATGCCGAGGACACAGAGCAAAACTTGCTCCGGTTTTTAATGAAACAAAATACCTGCACAGAAATACTTTTTCCTTACAATTTCAAGTGAGTGTTACTGTCTTCTACATATTTTATTTTGCTTAGTCGATGTTTAGTGCAATCGATGAGTTATGTATGTGACGAGGTGTACCCTCATCAAATCCCATGGTTAAGGACCTAGGGTTGAGATTATGGGGAGAGAACGTGGTAGTACTGGTAGTTTCGTCGGCTGACAAGCAGAGGCAAAGATTTACCCAGGTTCAGGCCCCTCGGGTGGAGGTAAAGACCCTACTTCCTGCTTGTGAAGGGATCGAGTAGGTTGACTAGAGGGGGGGGTGAATAGGCAACTACCAATTTTAATTTTCTTTTCAACAAGTTAAGGAATTGCTCAAATATAAGTTCTCTAGATATGCAACTAGGTGAACAATCCTATATGATGAGCAAGAAGCTAGCTAACAAGATATACTAAACAAGGTAAGCTAGCAATACAAGTAAAGGTATATATAAAAGGATAAGCACACGGTGACACGGAGATGATTCCCGAAGTTCACTTCCCAATGGAAGCTACGTCTTCGTTGGAGCGGTGCGGGGTCACAAGTGATCCCCGAATAGCCGTGATATGGCACACCGTATCTCCTCCACTATATGATGCCCTCGAGGTCGGCAACAAACCTTTACAAGGATGAGGCACACTCCACAACCGAATTGGAGGCTCTCACCAATTCCCACGGCTTCCAAAGCCGCAAGAATCACAAGGCCGGGGCACGTCTCCACAACCGAATTGGAGGCTCCCGGCTAGTCCCCGCGGCTCCCAAAGCCACAAGAACGACCAACGACCGTCTCGGGTTCCAATGAACCCAAGATGCACAAGTTCCTCTAAGGAATGGATATGGAAATAAATCGCTTTGGTGGAAGGGTAGATCTAGGTCAACTCTCCCAAGTCCTACAAGGACAAGGTGTTTGAGTGGCTAGGGAGAGAGATCTACCAAGTTTAAGCTTGCAATAATGGTGGGGGAGATATTTCTGGTCGTGGTACCCTCTCCAATGTAGGAGAAGGCCTTTATATAGTGCCCCCAGATTCTAGCCGTTGCAGACAGGGGAATCGGATAATCCGATTCAAGTCATCATCGGATAGTGGAGACATATCAAAATAGGTTGAGTTTCGATAGTGGACTATACCTTGTGCATAATAGAGTAGAAATGAACCTTAGCACAAGAATACAACTCATAACCATATTAGAAATCCATATGTCTCATAACTTAAAGGTTCACACACATAAGTTCCACATGAAAACACAACACAAATAAGTTCACGAATAAGTTCGACATAAATGGACACAAGCGCAACAAGAATGGTAAAAGCATATGCTTGTGCCCGAAACCCATGCATAAATGGACACAAGCGCAACAAGAATGGTAAAAGCATATGCTTGTGCCCGAAACCCATGCAAATCCCACACGGAGACCTAATAGAACTACTTCTCCCCCTTTGACATCGAAACGCCAAAAAGGGAAAAAGAGCGATGCTACGACCCAAGTAGATCACTCCGTGGCAGAGGTATCATCATCATCAGTGTCATCATCACCGTCTGAAGTCTCATAAGTACGGGCACGAGTGTAGGATGGACGGGAAGGTCCGGCAGATGCTGTCTCTAGCAGATGAGACTCAAGCTGAGTCCATGGAAACTGAGAGCCCTCGTTCCACTGAGCAAAAGAGAGAGGAGCAGACTCTGGAGGATCATGTGGGAGGCGAGGAAGGTGCTTGAGAATGTTCTCCTGCCTCAGATAAGTGTCATATTGTCCCCTCCTGATGTCAGCATTCATGCACAGAACGTTCCTCTGGAACCAGTTGAGTTTCTTGGGCGGAGCAAAGGAAGGAACCAAAGACGGACCAGTGGCACCACGACGAGCATCACCCATGAAGGAACCACGGGCAGGAGCTGCAGCAGCAGAAGATGGAATGACCTCTTTCTTCTTCTGATAAACCTTCTTGTATGTATGAGGCTCCAAATCATACCGGTTGAAGTTGTGGTTCTTCAGAGTGTCCTTGATGAGCATCATGATGTAAGGGGCATAGGGAATAGTGAGCCCACTGACAAAAGAGTCCCACAACTCGTGAAAGATAAAATGCATCACATCCACTGTAAAATCCTCTTCAGGGTTTTCATTCTCAACAATTTTCTTAGCAAGGCAAAGCAGATTTGCAAGAGGAGCAACTATATTGTCATTGTTACCTCCACTGGGAGCAATAGTTGAGCGGAAGATGATCGCAAGCTGGTCATAGAGGGGCAGGAGGCCCTTTTTTTCACCAATAATTGCACCAGCCCCATACATATCCTTCATTATGTTTTTGTTGAACTTCTCAACAGTGTGCATAGTGTAACCATTGGGAGGAAGGTTGCTCTGGTAGGGTGCATAACCAAGAAGAGTAGACAACCGAGCAAAGGAGGATGTGCACTGAGTGCGACCCGTCATCCACTTCATGGTCTTTATGTGGTCATTCTCGATCACCAAGGTGGAGAAAAACTGCAGAATCATTTCCACATTGTAGGGGCATTGCTTCTCAATGAGTGAAACCAAACCCATCTGTTCAATCACATCTGCAGCTTGAGCATAACTGGCCTTGGCCTTGATATCTCGCATTTTGTAGGGCTGCATCGGGCGAATAGGATGGGTATAGTGCTTGTAGATGTCTTTGTATATATATCTGCTCCATGCACCAGAAGTTGGGATCTTCAATATCATCATCTCTTGGCATACTCGTATACCAGTTGGACTGACGGATTCGTGCATAGTCAATTTGGTTCATGGTCAAATAGTTGGGGCGAGTTTCCTTGAGCTTCTTGGTTCTATGAGCAACTTGCTTCTTCTTCAAGGGTTGCTTGCCTTTTCTAGCATGTTTCTGTGGAGGACTACCTGAATCACGACTGCTGGAACCACCTGTGAGATAGAATAATAGATGGATAGCATAGATGAGTACACACAAGCCACAGAGCAAGGAATGGTACAATGTACACTAGAAGAGCATCCCAAAGTTGAGTCTACTAAGTCCTGGACAAATCAAGATGTGGCTGAAAAATAGCACTGAGCAATTTCGGATAATCCGATTCAGTATGAATCGGATAATCCGACAGGTCGGAATATCCGGTTCAGACTGGATCGGAAAATCCGATCTGGATCTGGCAGCAACCAAGTGATTCAAGTCCTAGGTCTAGCAGTAGATCGACAATAAGGGGGGCTAGCCTAGTGTTCTAAGTACCAAGGGGAACCACAAACACCAGCCAAAACAACTTCTTCCAAAGATTTAGGTGAGGAACACCTAGGAGATGAGAGAGAAGAAGTTACCCTCGTCCATTGAGGAAAAAGCTTCGGTGAATGTGTTCCCGGGGAGGAGGAGCACCAAATCCGGCCAAATGCAGGAGTTGGGGCGGCCGGAGATGCTGGGGAGGAGCCGGGAGAGTAGGGGGCGGTGGTGGTGGAGAGAGGGGGTCGGGGGTGGAGAAAGATGCTCGAATGAGCCCTTCACCCCGACCCCTGTTCTATTTGGAGACAGACCGCCAAATTGGATAATCCGATTTTGACTTGGATCGGATAATCCGATAGTCGGATAATCCGAGCAAGACAGAATCGGATAATCCGATTTCCAGGATTTTGTTAGAAATTCTGGCCTGCTACACCCATTCTCCTCAGTTTCAAAGTAGGACTTGTGTGCATAAGATGAAGTGTTTTTAGGGAAGATAGGCTTGGGATAAGATTGTCAAACTGACATTGGTACTCCACACTCAAACTTGCAAAAATCGAACACGGAAATGCCAAGATGAGTGGATTTCCCATAAAACCAACAATAGGACCAAAATTCGAAATGATTTTCAATTAAGACCGAAAAGAACCAACTCTTCATGAAGAAGAGGGCGGTGGCCAAGGCCACCATGTATGAGTTTGTGGTGTGACACCGCGAAGATGTATCTCGGGTTCACGGCCACTACTCGTCATTTAAGCTCACAATTCATGAAATGAAAATATAGAGACAAAATGAGTTCTTACTATCGGCATAATGGGGGGAGGGATAGCCCAATGGATTAGGACCGCACTCCCCCTATGTCCATGCCTACACCTAAACCAAATAAGTATCGTCTAATATGGGTAGGTATGCAAGAAATCCACTAAATCCAATTGGATATGTCCACCACATTGAGTTCTCCTCTCAACTCCTTGAATCTTGCTTCACCAAGAGGTTTTGTGAACATATCGGTGAGTTGATACTTGGTGTTGACATACTTGATTGCAATATCACCCTTCTCAACATGGTCTCGAATAAAATGATACCGAATCTCAATGTGCTTGGTCTTGCCATGAAGAACCGGGTTGTGTGCGATTTTAATAGCACTTTCATTGTCACATAAAAGAGGCACTTTGTCACAAATGACACTATAATCCTTTAAAGTTTGCCTCATCCATAATAATTGTGCACAACAACTACCGGCGGCGATGTATTCGGCTTCGGTGGATGACGAGGCCATACAATTTTGCTTCTTGGAAGACCAACTCACAAGGGACCTACCAAGGAATTGGCATGTACCCGAAGTTGATTTTCTATCCATTTTACAACCCTCCCAATCCGCATCCGAATAACCAACAAGATCAAAGCTTGTACCATGGGGATACCAAAGACCATAGTTGGAGTATCCAACAAATATCTTAGAATCCTTTTGACCGCGGTTTCATGACTTTCCCTAGGACTTGATTGGAATCTTGCACACATACCCACACTAAACATAATATCCGGTCTAGATGCACAAAGGTAAAGCAAAGATCCGATCATAGAACGATAAAGCTTTTGATCAACAGACAGCTCGAGTGTAAGCATGACTGCCTTAATCTTATGAGTTCATAGCCTGTTCTTTTTTTTGTTCACCCACTTGTGTTGGTGCAGGTTTTGTTCAAGATTTCCAGGCGGAGCAGGCTCGCGTGGATGAGCAGTTGAGCATGGCAACTGACGAACCAACGACTGGCCGCCAGCACTTTCGATTGGACAAGCACCGAGCACGCATACTCACGACTCTGCAGGATCGGGTGTGGCGGAGCACTGTGCTGCTTGAGTTATGCAGGTCGGCCTTCAGTCGAATCAACCAGATGCTTTTTCCAGCTGGGCCGCAACCTCAAGGAATCCATGCGTTACTCGAGCTCTTCCGGTCCACAGGTTCCATTCGAGGCTTTATCACCCAGAAGCTTGTGGATGGCGCCAACGCAACCATGGCATATCTCCGAAGTCAACGTCCAAATTTGCAGCTACGTCCACCCGTGCCTGGATCGTCCTTGTCCCTGTCGAATCTTGACGAAACATTCGATCACGCGAGGACATTGGTTGATTGCTATCAAGCGCAACTTATGGGCCCTGTTCTTCCAGCAAAGGATGAACCAGAAGATTAGGTATTTATGTATAGGGAACAGCCCCCGAGTGTAAATTTGCCACTTGGTACATATTTGTTCACTTGTATGTATGCAGCCCCCGAGTGTATCGAGTGGGGTTTATGACAAACACTTTACATAGATCATGAATTACGCAGCCCCCGAGTGCTCGAGTGAGGCTATGAGTTTTATGAGAGTTGAAGCTTCAACTTATGCCTGCAGGCTCAGCCCCCGAGTGATTGATTGGGTTGAGCAACTTTTTCCTTTGTATTTAGTGTTATGATCCAGCCCCCGAGTATTCGAGTGTGGCTGGAGTATTATGTTTGAAGGAGCAAAAGCTTTTATGTTTTGAGATAGCTCAGCCCCCGAGCATACGGGTGAGGCTAAGTTTTGTGCTGATAAGCTATGCGAGTAGTAAGCAGGAAAAGTATGAGGAATTTATTGACTGTATTCCATTTATGAATGTTAGGCTGCACGCCGCCTCATTAAAAACCTTCCAGTCCCCTTAGGTACCCTGTTAAGGAAAAGAGCGCGTCTGAAACCTGCAGCCATCCGACATATGAGCCTATTACATTATGCGACTGAGCAGTCTAACCATAGAAACGGCGCAGCTGCGCAACGTTCCAAGGATTGTGGGAGAGTTCGCTAGTCTTCGCGTGCTTCAGTCTGTATGCTCCACCACCAATGACCTCGGTGATGATGAAGGTTCCTTCCCATGGAGAAGCAAGTTTATGCACCTTCTTTTGCTTCAGTCGAAGTACCAAGTCACCCACCTCGAAGGACCTGGTACGCAGTCGACGGCTGTGATAGTTGCGTAGATCTTGCTGGTAGACAGCTGTGCGTGCTAGCGCTGTGTTGCGTGCTTCTTCGAGCAAGTCCACTGCATCTTCTAGTGCTTCATCTGCATCTTCTTCATTGTATGCTTCAACCCTTGGTGCGTTGAACCTTACGTCTGATGGCAGGATTGCCTCTGCGCCGTAGACCATGAAGAATGGAGTGAATTGTGTTGAGGCGTTGGGTGTTGTTCGTAGGCTCCATAGCACAGACGGGAGCTCTTCTACCCAAGCACCCGCAGCCCTTTTGAGTGGGACCAGGAGGCGCTTCTTGATTCCACTTGTCACAAGCCCATTGGCCTTTTCGACTTGGCCGTTTGATTGCGGGTGCGCCACAGATGCATAATTGAGCGTGATATCTTGCTCTTTGCAGAAGGATTTGAATTCCTCAGCCGTGAAGTTTGTACCGTTGTCAGTGATGATGCTATTTGGCACACCAAAGCGGTATATGATGGATTTTATGAAATTGACTGCTGTAGTGGCAGTCGAACTTGTGATGGGCGCTGCTTCAATCCACTTGGTGAACTTGTCGACCGCCACCAGAAGGTGAGTATGCCCTCCACGGGAGAATTTTTTGAGTGGCCCAACCATATCAAGCCCCCACTGGGCAAAAGGCCAGGCCAATGGTATTGTCTTCAACGCCGATGCGGGTGCGTGTGGCTTTGTGGCGAATTTTTGGCAGCCGATGCACCTTTTGACTATGTCCTCCGCGTCTTTGAGTGCTGTGGGCCAGTAGAAGTCTGCGCGAAAGGCTTTGGCTATGAGTGATCGACTGATGGCGTGATGCCCGCAAGTACCTGCATGAATATCACGAAGGATGGCTTGGCCATCTTCAAATGCTATGCAACGCTGGAACATACCCGATATGCTGCGTTTGTAAAGTTCACCGTTGATGACAGTGTATGCTTTAGATCGTCGAGTGACGCGTCTTGACTCTGTGAAGTCTTCGGGTACCTCGCCGCGGAGTATGTATGCGAGGAAGGGTTGAGTCCAAGTTGGCTCGATGAGGAGTACCTCGACTGGTGGGTCCTCTGTGCTAGGTGTTTTGCTCTTGGCTGGTACGGCTGATGCAGGAGTTGCCCGCTTCTTTTTGATTGATCTGTGCTCGATGCGCTCGAAGAAGACACCGGGTGGCACTGGTGCTTTGGTCGCACCAATGTTGGCTAACTTATCTGCTTCTTCATTGCTCTCGCGCCCTATGTGCCGCAACTCGCAGCCTTCGAAGCTGCCCTCCATGATGTTGTACAGATCACGGTAGGCGATCATGTTATCTGCAATTGCGTCACAAGCCTTCATTGTTTGCTGCACCATGATACGTCCATTTTGCATCACTATTTTATATCATAATTTACTGCTATTCATCGATATATTTCATATTTAGAAGTGTTACTTATGTTATTTTACCTATTTTGCATGTTTGATGAATAATGGAGAATTGGACACCGGAGTCAGGATTCTGCTGGAAAAAGCACCGTCGAGATGCACTATTTCTGAAGATCAATAAATCGAAGGAGACATATGGAAGTTCCTATTTTACCAGAAGATGGAGGAGGCCAAAAGGGGAGCTGAGATGGGCCATGGTGGGCCCTCCTCACCCCTTGGCGCGGTGGGGCCCCCTGCCGCGCCGAGAGGTGGTTTGGGGGCCCTGGCCCACCTCAGCCGTTCCCCCTTCGCGTACTTGACCCCCTCGGAACCCTAACACAGGAGAGAGGCCATCGAAATATTCCGCCGCCTCCACGAGGCGGAAAACACCAGAGAGCGAAAAGCTCCCCTGCAGGAAGAAATCTGCCGGGGGAAATTCCCTCCCGGAGGGGGAAATCGTCGCCATCATCACCGTCATCGAGCTGGACTTCATCGGGATCATCATCATCATCATCTCCACCGCCAACACCATCATCACCGCCGCTGCACCCCGTCTCCGTTGTAACATCTAGGGCTGAATCTTGTCTATTTCATAGGGGAAACTCTCCCGGTGTTGATTACTCTTGTTATTGATGCTATTGGGTGAAACCATTGGACTAAGGTTTATGTTCAGATTGTTATTCATCATCATATCACCTCTGATCATGTTCCGTATGATGTCTTGTGAGTAGTTCGTTTAGTTCTTGAGGACATGGGAGAAGTCTTGATGTTAGTAGTGAACTATGTTGAGTAATATTTAATGGTTTGATGCTTAAGTTGTGGTGTTATTCTTCTAGTGGTGTCATGTGAACGTCGACTACATGATACTTCACCTTTATGGGCCTAGGGGAATGCATTGTGTATTCGTTTGCCAATTGTGGGGTTGCCGGAGTGACAGAAACCTGAACACCCGTTGGTATATCGATGCATGAGGGATAGCAGGATCTCAAAGTTTAAGGCTGTGGTTAGTTTAACTTAATTACTTTCTTGTATTTGCGGATGCTTGCAAGGGGTATAATCACAAGTATGTATTAGTCCTAGGAAGGGCGGTGCATTAGCATAGGTTCACCCACACAACACTTATCAAAACAATGAAGATTAATCAACTATATGAAGCGAAAGCACTTGACAATATTCCCGTGTGTCCTCAAGAACGTTTGGTCATTATAAGTACAACAACCGGCTTGTCCTTTGCTGTAGAAAGGATTGGGCCACTCGCTGCAACTATTATACTGCATTTTATTTACTTGTACTTTATTTATCTGTCATATCAAAAACTCCTAAAAACTTGTCTGTGAGCATTTACAGTGAATCCTTCATCAAAACCGCTTGTCAACACCTTCTGCTCCTCGTTGGGTTCGACACTCTTATTTATCGAAAGTACTACGATACACCCCCTATACTTGTGGGTTATCAAGACTATTTTCTGGCGCCGTTGCCGGGGAGTGTAGCGCTATTGGTAAGGGAAACATTTATTGTACGTGCTGTTTTTATTTTTGCCTGCTGCTATATCTCATTATGGAGGGGTCTTCTCTTGAATTCCTATTTGGGAAAACAACTACCACTGCTAAGGTAGTAGAGGAGGCGCCAGATGAGCAGGTAATACCGTTCAAAATTCCTATGAAAATTGTTGAACGTGTCACAAATAACCGCTATGCAGGAGATGGAACTGTCCATCCTGGAGATCATTTGTTATTTCTGCATGAATTGTGCGAGTTATTTAAGTGTGCAGGTATCTCGATGGGAGAAGTTAAGAAGAAATTATTCTCTCTATCACTGTCTGGTAAAGCTGCACATTGGTATAAACTGCTGAAGAATGGGTATTCTCTTGGATGGGAGGAAATTGTACCTCTCTTTTACTCCAAATTCTATCCTCCAAGTGAGATTCATAAGGATCGGAACCTCATATATAACTTCTGGCCCTATGATGGAGAGAGTATCGCTCAAGCGTGGGGGAGATTGAAGGCATTAATGCTCAAATGTCCCATTCATGAGCTTCCTGGTAATATTGTTATTGATAACTTTTATGCAAGACTCTCCTTTCAAGATAAAACTCTATTGGATACCACTTGTGCTGGATCGTTCACTCGTAATAAAGAAGAGTTTAAGTGGGACCTTCTTGATCGGATTCAGGAGAACACTGAAGGATGGGAGAATGACAAAGGTAGGGAGTCAGGTATAAACTATGACTTTGAGTGTGTTAAAAATTTATGGATACTGATGATTATCGCAAAATTAGCACTACTTATGGTCTTGACTCTCAAATTGTTGCAAACTTTTATAAAGCCTTTGCTTCCTATTTCGGTTTGCCGAAGGAGGGTTTTAAAAATTATCATGAACCATATAAAGATGAATCTGTTTCTCATATATCTAAAGGTGTTGAGGTTAATGTTGCTGATCGCATTATTCCAGAACCTTATATTGAAAAAGTTCCTTTTCCTAATAAGATTAAGGAACATACTATCATAACTGGTGTTGTTAGTAAAAGTAATAAGAAAACTACCAAACCTGATGAGCAAATAACTGTTGAACCTGTTGTAGCATTGGTTAAAGATCTTGTCACTGAAAATTTAGAAGATAGACACATTATCTTTTGTGAGGATGCTTCTAATATTGTCTCACATCCTAAAAGTTCTAGGAAGTCTAGTGTTCCTGTGCTTTCTGTTGGATAGGTGATCATTGCTATTATGGTTTATGTGATATTGGTGCAAGTTCTAGTGCTATTCCTTATGAGCTTTACAGGGAAATTATGCACGAAATTGCTCCTTGTAAACTTGAAGAGATTGATGTGGTTATTCAGCTTGCTAATAGGGAAACTATCTCTCCAATTGGTATCATTAGAGATGTCGAAGTCCTTTGTGGTAAGACTAAATACCCTGCTGATTTTCTTGTACTTGGGTCGGCTGCCAATGATAGTTGTCCTATTATTTTTGGTAGACCTTTTCTGAATACTTGTGGTGCTGTTATAGATTGTAAGAAAGAGAAAATCTTTACTAAATTTGCTGGTGAATCTTATGAATTCAATTTCTCTAAATTTGCTAAAGCACCTTATGAAACTGAATTGCCTAGTGAGGATTTTGAAATTGCTCAACTTGCATCTATTGTTCTTGCTCCTAACAATGCTTTGCAGCAACATATGGAGAATCATGAAAGTGAGAACTTCAGGGAAGAAAGGAATGAGCTTGATGAAGTATTCCTTCGTCAACCTATGCTCAAACACAATTTACCTGTGGAAGATTTGGGTACCACAATGCCACCCAAGGAGGATCCTGTTTTTGATTTGAAACCTCTGCCTGATAATCTTAAATATGCTTATATTGATGATAAGAAAATATATCCTGTTATTATCAGCTCTAAACTTTCAGGTACAGAGGAGGAAAGGTTATTGGGAGTGTTGAGGAAACACCGCGGAGCTATGGGATATACTCTTGATGACCTGAAGGGAATTTCTCCTACTATATGTCAGCACGCCATCAACATGGAACCTGATGCAAAGCCTGTTGTTGAGCATCAGCGTCGTTTAATACCCAAGATGAAAGAAGTGGTAAGAAATGAGGTATTAAAACTTCTTGAAGCTGGTATTATTTATCCTATTGCTGATAGTAGATGGGTAAGTCCTGTGCATGTGTTCCTAAGAAAGGAGGAATTACCGTTGTTCCTAATGAAAATGATGAACTAATTCCTCAAAGAGTAGTAGTTGGTTATAGGATGTGCATTGATTTTAGAAAGGTTAACAAAGTAACTAAGAAAGATCATTATCCTTTGCCTTTTATTGATCAAATGCTTGAGAGGTTGTCCAAGAAAACTCACTTTTGTTTCCTTGATGGGTATTCTGGGTTTTCTCAAATTGCTGTGAGAGCGCAAGATCAAGAGAAAACTACTTTTACTTGTCCTTATGGAACTTATGCTTATAGACGTATGCCTTTTGGTTTATGTAATGCTCCTGCTACTTTTCAAAGATGCATGTCTGCTATTTTTCATGGCTTTTGTGAGGAAATTGTGGAAGTCTTCATGGACGATTTCTCCGTCTATGGAACTTCCTTTGATAATTGTTTGCACAACCTTGACAAAGTTTTGCAGAGATGTGAAGAAACTAGCCTTGTTCTTAATTGGGAGAAATGCCACTTTATGGTTAATGAAGGAATTGTTCTTGGACACAAAATTTCTGAAAGAGGTATTGAAGTTGATCGAGCTAAAGTGGAGGCAATTGAAAAGATGCCTTGTCCCAAAGATGTTAAAGGTATTCGTAGTATTCTTGGTCATGCTGGTTTTTATAGGAGGTTTATTAAAGATTTCTCTAAAATTTCCAAGCCTCTTACTAATCTTCTTCAAAAAGATGTACCTTTGTTTTTGATGATGATTGTAAGGAAGCTTTTGAAACTTTGAAAAAGGCTTTAATCACCGCTCCTGTAGTTGAACCACCTGATTGGAATTTACCTTTTGAAATTATGTGTGATGCTAGTGATTATGCTGTAGGCGCTGTTCTTGGGCAGCGAGTAGATAAAAAGTTAAATGTTATTCATTATGCTAGTAAAACTCTTGATTCTGCTCAAAAGAATTATGCCACTACTGAAAAAGAATTTCTAGCTGTAGTTTTTGCTTGTGACAAATTTCGACCCTACATAGTTGATTCGAAAGTCACTATTCATACTGATCATGCTGCAATTAGATACCTTATGGAAAAGAAAGATGCTAAGCCAAGGCTTATTAGATGGGTACTTCTTTTGCAAGAATTTGATTTGCATATCATAGATAGAAAAGGTGCTGAAAATCCTGTTGCTGATAATTTGTCTAGATTGGAAAGCATTCCTTATGATCCTATTCCTGTTAATGATAGCTTTCCAAATGAACAATTGGCTGCAATAAGTGTAAGTTCGCGAGATAGTCCTTGGTATGCTGATTATGCTAACTTTATTGTTTCCAAGTACTTGCCTCCAACCTTTTCAGCTCAGCAAAGAAGGAAATTCTTTTATGACTTGCGGCATTACTTTTGGGATGACCCACACTTATATAAAGAAGGAGTCGATGGTATTATGCGAAGATGTGTTCCTGAATATGAACAACAGGAAATACTGAGGAAATGCCATGGAAGTGCTTATGGAGGGCATCACGCTGGAGATAGAACTGCGCAGAAAGTTCTACAATCAGGTTTTTATTGGCCTACCCTCTTTAAGGATGCAAGAAAGTTTATTTTATCTTGTGATGAATGTCAAAGGGTTGGTAATATCTCTAGACGCAATGAAATGCCTATGAGTTATTCTCTTGTTATTGAACCATTTGATTGTTGGGGATTCGACTTCATGGGTCCTTTTCCTTCTTCACAAGGTAATACTCATATACTTGTTGCTGTTGATTATGTCACTAAATGGGTAGAAGCTATACCTACTAAAAGTGCTGATGGTGAGACCTCTTTAAAAATGCTTCAAGATGTCATTTTTCCTAGGTTTGGTGTACCTAGATATCTTATGACTGATGGAGGTTCTCATTTTATCCATGGTGGTTTTAGAAAGACTCTTGCTAAATATGGTGTTAATCATAGAATTGCTTCAGCCTATCATCCTCAAACTAGTGGACAAGTAGAATTGTCAAATAGGGAGATTAAATCTATCTTGCAAAAGACTGTTAATAAATCTAGAAAAAATTGGGCTAGTAAGTTAAATGATGCTTTATGGGCTTATAGAACTGCTTATAAGAACCCCATGGGCATGTCTCCTTATAAAATGGTTTATGGTAAAGCTTGTCACTTGCCTTTAGAATTAGAACACAAAGCTTATTGGGCAGTGAGAGAACTTAATAGAGATTTTAAACTTGCCGGTGAGAAAAGGTTGTTGCACTTAAGTTCTTTAGATGAATGGAGAAGTGAGGCTTATGAAAATGCTAGACTCTTTAAAGAAAAAGTTAAGAGATGGCATGATAGGAGAATTCTTAAAAGAGAATTTAATGTTGGTGAGAAAGTTCTATTGTATAGGTCTCGTCTCAGATTTTTTGCAGGAAAGTTACTCTCAAAATGGGAAGGACCATTTGTTATTGTGGAGGTGTATCGTTCAGGTGCAATAAAAATTGCTTCATTGAAAGATAACTCTACACAAGTGGTAAATGGTCAAAGACTCAAGCATTATATTTCTGGAGATTCTATTAATGAAGAGGTTGATACAATTAAAGTGGTGACTCCGGAAACTTTCATTGAAGAACATTTTTCTGGGACTGCAGAATTCGATTCGAATAGGTAACAGTTTCGGTAAGAAAAGTTTCGCGAATAACTTTCTAGAAGATATTTTCGTCGTTTTTATTAAATATGGAAAAATAAGAGACCGAACCGGATGGGAGACGGCACCCGTGGTGCCCAAACCATAGGTCGGCGCGGTGGGCCCCCAGCCGCGCCGCCTGGTGGTTTGAGCACCCCGGAGCTCGTCTCCGATCAGGTTTCCTCCTGTACCTTCCTTATGTTGTAAAACTTTTTGCTATATAACTCACCCGAACCCCCGAGGTTCGTATCTCGCCTTTTCATCGTGTTTCGTTTCGAGCTGTTTCTGTCCAGATATTGTTTTCAGATCTAGAGCTGCCATGTCTTCATCGAAGCCTCCAAAGGACAGTTTCTTTGTGAACGTCGTCACCCCATACATGGATGAGCTGAAGATGCATCCCAAGGAGTCGCAGATGGTTGATGGAAAGCTGCAGACGGAAGACGTGCGAGGACCCAAAGGAGAAGGGAGCCTGGAAGCCAGGATGGAGAAGCTGGAGCAAGAGGTCTTCACATACAAAAAGCTGGCGGAACGTGAAGTGGGAGTCTTCCACTCAATGGTGTCCGCGCTGGTCGCTGAACATAAGAAGGAGACTGCACAACTCTGGGAAGACATATTTCACCTCATCAACACCACCAACAAACTGCAGGCGCAACTCTATGATGTCCAGAATCAAAACTGTGAGTATGAAACTCGGTTTAAAAACATAAGCGCTGCGCTAGTTTCAGGATAATCGAATCCAAGTCGTCCTTTGTTGATGGGAAACCCCTTCCCTGGAAGTCTGATGATGAGGACAATTCACCACCACCACCGAAGGAGTAATTCATCATAAGTATTGGCATCCCCTTGGTTTGTTCCAAGCTTGGGGGAGTGCCGCGGTATCACATCATTATCTTTACCTTTTACTTTTCCATAAAGTCATATCGTGAGTAGGGAAGTTATCTTATATGATGGTTTGCAATGTGGAAGTATCTCTCTTTTAGTTGGTTATCTATGTATCCCTTGGTGTGAGTTGCCGTTATGAAATATTAATGAGAAGTTTTATCATTTACTTTCTGCATACTTTATTTTAGCTTGCAATTCTCTTTCATATTGATAACCTTGTTGTTAGTATAGGGATCACTTTTTAGAGCACCAAGTTAATCTTTTTGGTTTTGGCAAACTTAGCATTGGTCAGTAGTAGACAATACTTTGAGACTTAAGTAGAGAGAGGGAGTGCATGCAAATATATTATTCCATGATCTTTCTTTCTTTGTAGCTCATAAGCTTAGTATTCTTAAGTTAAACTATTTGTGCTTCTAAGGAAGATTGCATGATTATTCTTATCACTTGTATAATTGTTTGTATCCCTCAACTCTTATGCTTGCTACATAACCTTGCTAGCCAAAGACCTGTATCGAGAGGGAATGCTTCTCATACATCCAAACCTTGAGCCAAACCATTGCCATTCGAGTCCACCATAACTTCCTACTATATGGTATTTTGCGCCATTCCAAGTAAATACTTCATGTGCTACCTTTAAATTATTCAAAACTTATTACTCCTAGTTTTGTGTCACTGTTTATTAGCTCATGAGGGTTCTGTAGAGTTTCTCTAGCACTTTTGTCAAACAGACTTTCACCAATGGACTAGTGGCATATACACCGCTTATCCAACAATTTGCAAAAAGAGCTGGCAAATGGGGTGCCCAGTCCCAATTAACTACAACTTTCATTAATAATTCTCTTCACATGTTTTGCCCTGATTTATCAGTAAGCAACTTAATTTGCAAATAGACACTCCTCCATGGTATGTGAATGTTGGAAGGCACCCGAGGATTCGGTTAGCCATGGCTTGTGTAAGCAAAAGGTTGGGAGGAGTGTCAACTATAAAGAAACTAAAATACATGTGTAAACAAAAGAGAAGAGGGATGATCTACCTTGCTGGTAGAGATAACGTCCTTCATGGGAGCCGCTCTTGAAAGTCTGGTTGACAAGGGGTTAGTGTTCACTTTACTACGATTCGTTGACAACGACATACATAGCTCAAACAACTATTTTCATACTCTCTATATGCTTTGCAAAACTTAAAAGCTCTAGCACATGATTTAATCCCTGCTTCCCTCTGCGAAGGGCCTATCTTTTACATTATTGTTGAGTCAGTAAACCCATTCCTCTCTATCTCAAGCAAGCATTTGAGTTGTTGAGATCCAATTAGTTATATGTGTTGATACTTCTAATCATATCTCTCATTTCCTTGTTTCGCACAATAGCTTTTATCCGAATGAATATAACTTTGAAAGTTATCAATGACTGTAAGGAGACTGTTATGATTAAGGCATGTAAGTTCTGCTATATAAGCTCTGATATAAAGACTCTTCTCGAAAGATAAGTATGATCTGTTAATTGTTCTCTGACCAAGAGTTTAAGTTTGCCTTCACCAATCATGGTTCTCTTTATGCACTTCATCGTGGTTCCCTTTACTTATTTCAAGTTAGATTATATGAAGGGAAGTTGCTGTCTAGAATGACTTGTGTATCAATGAATGTGATGCTTCTTGTCCGTATTTTATTTATCGACACTTTGCTCCATAAACTTGTGGTCATGTTTACTGAGCTCAGTTTTCGCTTGGGGACAAGCGAGGTCTAAGCTTGGGGGGGTTGATACGTCCATTTTGCATCACTATTTTATATCATAATTTACTGCTATTCATCGATATATTTCATATTTAGAAGTGTTACTTATGTTATTTTACCTATTTTGCATGTTTGATGAATAATGGAGAATTGGACACCGGAGTCAGGATTCTGCTGGAAAAAGCACCGTCGAGATGCACTATTTCTGAAGATCAATAAATCGAAGGAGACATATGGAAGTTCCTATTTTACCAGAAGATGGAGGAGGCCAAAAGGGGAGCTGAGATGGGCCATGGTGGGCCCTCCTCACCCTTGGCGCGGTGGGGCCCCCTGCCGCGCCGAGAGGTGGTTTGGGGGCCCTGGCCCACCTCAGCCGTTCCCCCTTCGCGTACTTGACCCCCTCGGAACCCTAACACAGGAGGAGGCCATCGAAATATTCCGCCGCCTCCACGAGGCGGAAAACACCAGAGAGCGAAAAGCTCCCCTGCAGGAAGAAATCTGCCGGGGGAAATTCCCTCCCGGAGGGGGAAATCGTCGCCATCATCACCGTCATCGAGCTGGACTTCATCGGGATCATCATCATCATCATCTCCACCGCCAACACCATCATCACCGCCGCTGCACCCCGTCTCCGTTGTAACATCTAGGGCTGAATCTTGTCTATTTCATAGGGGAAACTCTCCCGGTGTTGATTACTCTTGTTATTGATGCTATTGGGTGAAACCATTGGACTAAGGTTTATGTTCAGATTGTTATTCATCATCATATCACCTCTGATCATGTTCCGTATGATGTCTTGTGAGTAGTTCGTTTAGTTCTTGAGGACATGGGAGAAGTCTTGATGTTAGTAGTGAACTATGTTGAGTAATATTTAATGGTTTGATGCTTAAGTTGTGGTGTTATTCTTCTAGTGGTGTCATGTGAACGTCGACTACATGATACTTCACCTTTATGGGCCTAGGGGAATGCATTGTGTATTCGTTTGCCAATTGTGGGGTTGCCGGAGTGACAGAAACCTGAACACCCGTTGGTATATCGATGCATGAGGGATAGCAGGATCTCAAAGTTTAAGGCTGTGGTTAGTTTAACTTAATTACTTTCTTGTATTTGCGGATGCTTGCAAGGGGTATAATCACAAGTATGTATTAGTCCTAGGAAGGGCGGTGCATTAGCATAGGTTCACCCACACAACACTTATCAAAACAATGAAGATTAATCAACTATATGAAGCGAAAGCACTTGACAATACTCCCGTGTGTCCTCAAGAACGTTTGGTCATTATAAGTACAACAACCGGCTTGTCCTTTGCTGTAGAAAGGATTGGGCCACTCGCTGCAACTATTACTACTGCATTTTATTTACTTGTACTTTATTTATCTGTCATATCAAAAACTCCTAAAAACTTGTCTGTGAGCATTTACAGTGAATCCTTCATCAAAACCGCTTGTCAACACCTTCTGCTCCTCGTTGGGTTCGACACTCTTATTTATCGAAAGTACTACGATACACCCCCTATACTTGTGGGTTATCACACCACCAGATTCGAGTCGCCGTAGATCATCAGTCGAGTACACCCGAGTGCTTTAGCCATCCTCATGCCATGGATCAGGGCCTCGTACTCTGCTTCGTTATTGGATGGGAACTCGAATCCCATTTGCAGGATATAGCGGAGCTTGTCGCCTTTTGGTGATATGAGGATGACACCTGCGCCTGCGCCTTCGTTTTTCTTCGAGCCATCAAAGTACATAGTCCAGGAATTGGACACATCTGGTGCTCCTGGGAGCTGAGCTTCAATCCACTCGGTGTGGAAGTCGGGTAGAACTTGTGCTTTGATGGCCTTCGGGTAATCATACTTGATGTCTCTTGGTGCTAGCTCGATGAGCCATTTTGCTACTCGCCCAGTTGCATTGGGGTTTGTGAGGATGTCCCCGATCCCTGAAGTGCTGATTACGGTGATCGGGTGTTCGGAGAAATAATGTGTCAACTTCCTTGAGGACATGAACACGGCGTAAGCCAGCTTCTGATAGTGCGGGTACCGCTGCTTTGATGTGGATAGCACTTCACTCAAGTAATAGACTGGACGTTGTATGCTTTGGGCGTGTCCCTCCTCTCTGCGTTCGACCACCAGAATAGTGCTCACCACCCTATTAGTTGCAGAGACATATAGTATAGTGGCTCGCGTTCCCTTGGTGCTACGAGGATTGGAGGGCTTGTGAGGACTCGCTTGAGGTCCGTGAAGGCTGCTTCGGCTTCTGGCGTCGACTCGAATTTATCTGCCTTCTTCATCAGTCGATAGAACGGTAGTGCTTTTTCGCCTAGCTTGCTGATGAATCGACTGAGTGCTGCTACTCTACCCGCCAATTTTTGCACGTCGTGGAGCTTTGAAGGCCTTTGCATCGTCAAGATGGCCTGTATTTTCTCCGGGTCTACCTCGATTCCTCGAGCTGAGACTAAATACCCGAGGAGTTACCCGGCTGGCACGCCGAACGTGCACTTCTTCGGGTTGAGCTTGATGTGGAAGCGTTTGAGGTTTGCAAATGTCTCTCGCAAGTCATCGAGTAGTGTGTTTTCCTCTCTGTGGTGATGACAATGTCATCTACATAGACCTGGACGTTTCGCTGATAACCCACAAGTATAGGGGATTGCGTGTAGCCTTTTCGATAAGTAAGAGTGTCGAACCCAACGAGGAGCTAAAGGTAGGATAAGTAATCTCTCAAGTTCTATCAACCACTGATACAACTCTACGCACACTAAACATTTGCATTATCTAGGAAATAAAACTACGGTAGCAATACGGATATGAGAGGTAGTTTTGCAAGATAATAAATACAAGAAAGTAAATGTTAGTGCTGCAGCAATAAAGTATACTAAGTAACCATATACTAATAGTACCATGAGTGTGGAAAAGTGGTGGTAACTGTGGTGGCTTTGTCCAAGATTAATTAGTGAAGCTACTTGGTTCATTGTCTTCGATGTAGTTTTCTATGTGGGAGAGGCTAAATATACATGCACTCCACTACTTGGGATTACAAGTACTATATGATTGGATTGTTTAGCAAGCATCCGCAAATACTAACAATGCATTAAGGTTTCCCCAACCATACCCTTAAGTTCAAGGTCCTCTTACTCCCATACGTGCAACTAATCGGTTCGCGTTCTCAGGTTTCTGTCACTTCGGCAGAACTTCCCCCGCTTCGTTACAAATACTACCAACCCTAGGGTGTTTGATCCATGCGCGCACAAATATAATGGACACCAAAGGACAGCACCATATAGACATACAAATCTAATGAACCTCATGCATTCAATTAAGCAATCAAAAGACAAATAAACTACGGAAACATGATGTAAATCATAGGATAAATATTATAGCATCAAACACCATGTTACATAGGACGGTACAGAGGTTTATGGGAGGATCAACCACTGAATACAAGTAGGAGATGGTGATGGAGATGGTGGTGAAGACGGCGGAGAGGGCGGCGAGGAGCGCAGGGCGGCGGCGGCGGCGCCGGCGGCGCGGGGAACTCCTTTCCCCGCCGCCGGCATCATGGGGAGCGCCGCCCCTTAGCCTCCCTCCTTCATGGCTTCTTGGGAGCCCTCCCCCATGGAGATGGGATCCATGGGGGAGGCAAAAACGTGGCTTTTGGTGGCTGAAATTCGTGGGTGGAGGAGTCCTCCACGAATTAGGTTTCCTCCCTTTATATATCTTCTCGGATTTCCGTCACCCCTTTTAGGGTTCCACCAAAACGGGCCTACAGGCCGCGTCCGAACTCCGATTGGGCTGATCTCGGGCTTAAAATCTTCGTATGGAAAATTGTGACAACTTTCGTAACAGCCAGGTCTCCATTTAACGTCATATTCGAGGGTCAAACTGGCAAACTCCGAAAACAGTTCTGGGACAGATTTCAGCAAAGTTCCAATTCGATTCCAACAAGGTTTCCTCTTGTATTCTTGATAATTCCTACACATCAAAGTGTAAAACAAGAACATTATGCACTTTTGCAACTATTAGTAGGTTAGTCCAAATAAATAATAAACTTAATATAAAACAAGTGCTAAAAGCATAAAAATGGCATGAAACAGTCAAAAATTATAGATACGTTTTGGACGTATCAACATCCCCAAGCTTAATTCCTGCTCGTCCTCGAGTAGGTAAATGATAACAAAATAATTTTTGATTGTAAATGCTATGATCAGGTCTTTAACAATTGCATGATGTATGGATAATAAAACTTAGCAATCATGTTTCCTAATGAAAAGTATCAACGAACTAAGAGCTCATAACATGAAATTTCTAAACATCAACAAGATTGCAATGTTCGTAATAAGCATGATAAATTGTATCTCGCTTGCCCTTTATTTGAAGGGCAAAACATAAATGCCAAGGCACCTCTGAAGTTCAAGTGATGACTAGATATAGAGATATCAAAGATAAAAGCATCATAGTTATACCTCAATTAATCGTATTCTGGGACAGGCACATTACACTAAGAACGACAGCTATGCTCTCGAAGAAGTGCTCAAAGAAAGGATGGTGACTCAACATAAAAAAAAAGATTGGCCCTTCGCAGAGTGAAGCAGAGATTAACACGTGCTAGAGCTTTTTGTTTTAAAAACAGAGGTAAAAATGTTTTGAGAGGTGTTTGTTAATTGTCAACGAATGGTAGCGGGTGAGAACAGTATTTTACCTGTCAAACGGACTTTTAAGAGCGGCTCCCATGAAGGACGTTATTTCTACCAGCAAGGCAGATCATCCCTCTTTCTCTTTGGTTTACACACATTCAGGTATTTCACTGTTTGTCATTGCTTACTGATGAATCAGGGCAAAAGTGTGAAGAGAATTAATTGGTTAAAGTTGTAATTAATTGGGACTGGGCACCCCGTTGCCAGCTCTTTTTGCAAGTTATTGGATAAGCGGATGTATATGCCACTAGTCCAGGTGAAAAGTCCATTTGACAAATAGAATAAAGAATAACCACACTAATTCCTCATGAGCTAGTAAACATTGACACAAAAAGAGAAATATTTTGAAGGTTTTAAAGGTAGCACATGCAAATTTACTTGGAATGGCTTGAAATACCATGCATAGGAATTTTTTGGTGGACTCTTTGGGATAACTTGGTTTTAAGGATTTGGATGCACGAGCGGCATTCCCGCTCAGTACAAGTGAATGCTAGCAATAGACTGGGAAGCGACAACCACGAGAGCGATAACGGTCATAATCATGCTTGCGACAAAATAAAATTAACGGAGGCATAAAAACGATACCAAAACTCTGAGGCAAAATAGATCATCAAGACTTAATTGACTTTTATTTTTCAGTCATAACATGTGTGAGCATGTGCCAAGTCGATTCAAGTGAATTATTCAGAGGAGGATACCATCCTGCCATACCGTTTTACGAAAAGAACAATGCATGTAAATATCAAAATAACATTATACACTATTAGCTAGTTGAGGCAAACCATAAGAAAACATAAACTACTAAACAATATCATTCACACATCATTTTTAAGTTTTAACAAATAATACATTAACCAAGTAAACATTGAAAACAGAGGATAAATAAAATATGTGATGATCCACTTATTAATGTAACTGGTGTTTGATGCTAAGATAAATAGATAATAAAATACAGCCGCTTCAAGTTTAGTTAAGTTCCTATGTTGCTAAAAAAACAAAGTTTAAAGGTTTGCAAACCGTGGGGTTATTGATGAAGAGGGATGCGGGGACATCCCCAAGCTTATGACTTTGGTAATTCTTCAATTTTCCATAGTTTGGTGTTCCTTCATTCTCTGTGAAAAAACTTCAACACAAAAACTTTCCCATTCTTTTCGGCGGTTACACATTAGTACAATAGATAATATTTCCCAAGTGCTACTATTAAACCAAATAAAATTTTGTTTTTAAGTTACAGAAAGGTTGCTTAAATGGCCAACTTATAAATGAAAGGTAAGAACCATTAAAAATCAAATGAAAACGAAAAGAGGCCACTCTTGCAACAAAAGTCAGAATCTGTCCAGAAAAACAGCAGCTGGAAAACGCAATTTTTAGGTGCACTTAAACATGCCCGAAATTTTAGCCAATTTTTGTACATGCAGAGGATTAGGTGCTACAACATCAGTAATTTTTTCGTGATTTTTAGATCTCCAGTAAAATATGAAAAATCGCGCAATAAGTAGTAGATACCGAAAACAGAAAATCACTTTTTACATATGTATCAACTAAGCTAAATGGATAAAACTTGGTACTTTATTTTTGATAAACTAAGAAACCAGAGGCTAAGCAAGACCTAAACATTCTAGGTACAGCAAGGAAAACTCTAAAAAATCAAAAGTAAAACCCAAATAAAATCAAAATAAATAACTAAACAAAGGAGCAAAACAAAAGAAAATATTTTTGTTGTTTTGAATTTATATGTGAAAGCAAAGAAGCAAATGAAACCAAATAACGAGCCTAATAAAACTAAATAAGGTGAAACCAAGACATATAAAAGCAATTATAATACAAGTTAAGACAATACATATCATGTGGACGGGTAATATAGAGTATGAACGAGACAACCTCATGTTAGTTGATGAATAGGGGGATGACTCGGGCATCCCCAAGCTTAGATGATTGTATCTTCTTGAATATGTTCTTGGGATGCACCTACACATCCCCAAGCTTGAGCTCTTGCGTCTTCTTATTCATCTCATATCACCATATTGATTAGATCTTATAAGCTACATCCACATAAAACTTCACAAAACTCATTAGTAGGGTTAGTACTAATTAAATAAAATCCACTCATGTTCAAACATTGACAAGTTTTATAATTTTTACTCAACATTAGCCACTGTATATACTAAGGTGTTCATGATTTCCGTTGTCCGTCGAAAAACTAATGAAACTAACAACACCAAGTACAATATTGAATAAACAAATAAATCTGTCAAAACTGAACAGTCCGTAAAGATGGCATTCAACGAGATAGTTAAGTAGCTCAAATCGAAAAACTTTAGTCTAATGAAAGAAAGATAATAATCTCAGGTTTATGCAAAAAAAAATTCAAGTCAAAATACTATTCTGAGATTTATCACGATTTTATTCACAAAGAAGCACAAAATCTGTCTAAACAGAACAGTCAGTAAAGATTGAATTTTTCGACCTATCTACGTACCTTAAATCAGAAAAAGTTAGTCTAATGAAAGAAAGCTAATAAGCATCACTTTGCACTCAAGAAATTTCAGATCAATATCACGTTCTGGTGATTTTAAACATTTAATAAGGTGGAGCACAGAAAATCTGTTTCTGGACAGCAAAGTAAAACTATCAACTTTCAATTAAATAAAAACTATAATTAACATTTTATTTTTATGTACAGAGATATATACACAATATTTACAATATTTACATTTTTTAATGAAAAGCTTCCATGAAAAGATTTGTTTTGGTTTCATAGGCATGAACACAAGTGTTCAAGGTCGACCCCCATTTAACCATTACTCATCTTTCCAATCACTTTTCTTTTTGAAAACGTTTTTAGATAACAACTACACCTAATTTTTTTTGTAATTCGCATTCCCTATCAATAGTAAGATAAAGAACAGCTTGATACTGAAAATAAAAACTATTTAGAGATAAAGCAAACAAGTGCACACAAGAACAATAACCTACGCTATGGCTCCCCGGCAACGGCGCCAGAAAAGGTCTTGATAACCCACAAGTATAGGGGATCGCGTGTAGCCTTTTCGATAAGTAAGAGTGTCGAACCCAACGAGGAGCTAAAGGTAGGATAAGTAATCTCTCAAGTTCTATCAACCACTGATACAACTCTACGCACACTAAACGTTTGCATTATCTAGGAAATAAAACTACGGTAGCAATACGGATATGAGAGGTAGTTTTGCAAGATAATAAATACAAGAAAGTAAATGTTAGTGTTGCAGCAATAAAGTATACTAAGTAACCATATACTAATAGTACCATGAGTGTGGAAAAGTGGTGGTAACTGTGGTGGCTTTCTCCAAGATTAATTAGTGAAGCTACTTGGTTCATTGTCTTCGATGTAGTTTTCTATGTGGGAGAGGCTAAATATACATGCACTCCACTACTTGGGATTACAAGTACTATATGATTACAAGGAGGTTTATGGGAGGATGAACCACTGAATACAAGGAGGAGATGGTGATGGAGATGGCGGTGAAGATGGCGGAGAGGGCAGCGAGGAGCGCAGGGCGGCGGCGGCGGCGCCGGCGGCGCAGGGAACTCCTTCCCCGCCGCCGGCATCATGGGGGAGCGCCGCCCCTTAGCCTCCCTCCTTCATGGCTTCTTGGGAGCCCTCCCCCATGGAGATGGGATCCATGGGGGAGGCAAAAACGTGGCTTTTGGTGGCTGAAATTCGTGGGTGGAGGAGTCCTCCACGAATTAGGTTTCCTCCCTTTATATATCTTCTCGGATTTCCATCACCCCCTTTTAGGGTTCCACCAAAACGGGCCTACATGCCGCGTCCGAACTCCGATTGGGCTGATCTCGGGCTTAAAATCTTCGTATGGAAAATTGTGAAAACTTTCGTAACAGACAGGTCTCCATTTAACGTCATCTTCGAGGGTCAAACTGGCAAACTCCGAAAACAGTTCTGGGACAGATTTTAGCAAAGTTCCAATTCGACTCCAACAAGGTTTCCTCTTGTATTCTTGATAATTCCTACACATCAAAGTGTAAAACAAGAACATTGTGCACTTTTGCAACTATTAGTAGGTTAGTCTAAATAAATAATAAACTTAATATAAAAACAAGTGCTAAAAGCATAAAAATTATAGATACGTTTTGGACGTATCATTCGCCCAATCTGTTTCTTGAGGCAATCCTGCATCATGCGCTGATAGGTTGCGCCTGCGTTCTTGAGCCCGAAAGGCATTGTGGTGTAGCAGTAGACCCCGAGTGGGGTTATGAACGCCGTTTTCTCTTCATCCTCTTCCTTCATCCTTATCTGGTGGTAACCCGAGTAGGCATCCAGGAAGGACAAGCGAGCGCACCCGGCGGTTGAGTCGACGATCTGGTCGATTCGAGGTAGTGGAAAGTGATCCTTTGGACAACACTTATTGAGTGCTGTAAAATCTACGCACATCCGAAGGATATCTGTGTGCTTCTTCTCTACGAGTACGGGGTTGGCCACCCATTATGATTTCTTGATCTCTCTGATGAATCCTGCTGCAAGTAGCCTGTCGACTTCGGCTTCGACTGCAGTTCTTTTTGGGCCAGATATGCGGCGCATTGTCTGTTTGACTGGTTTGGCACCTGGAAGTAGCTGGAGAGAGTGCTCGGCGAATTCCCTGGGAATACCTGGCATGTCTGCTGGACACCATGCAAATATATCCCAGTTCTCACGGAGGAATTCGACGAGCGTGCTTTCCTATGCGATAGACAGACTCGACGAGACATTGACTGTCTTGGACGGGTCAGTCGGGTGCACCTGATGCGATCTTGTGTCGCTAGTGGCACTGAATGCTCTGTCGACTGCCACCTTTTTGTGCTATGGCATAAGTGTTCGATCGTTGGAGACCGCTAGGTCAGCGAGTGTTGCTTCCATGCCAAACATCTCAGAGATTTTGCTGAATTCTCGGTCGTAAGAGTCAGATTTTTGGAAGTTCCCCTTGACTGTGATTACTCCTTTTGGTCCAGGCATCTTCAGCTGGAGGTATGCGTAATGCGGCACCGCCATGAATCGAGCGAACGTCGGGCGTCCAAGTATAGCATGGTATTGTGATTTCCAGTCGACCACTTCGAACTCAATCGACTCTGTCCTGAAGTGGTGCTTATCCCCGAACGTCACGTCGAGTTGTATGGTGCCTTCTGGGCTTATTGCTTTCCCTGGAACGATACCGTGGAAGGTATTTGAAGATCTTGGCAGGTTTTCGACTGACCTGTTCATTTTGCGGAGCGTATCTGCGAAGATGATGTTTATGCCGCTCCCACCATCCATGAAGACCTTGGACATAGTGTAGCCTCCAATTTGCGCGTCGAGTACCAGAGCAGAGTGCCCTGGGCGAACAACCGATGGAGGGTGGTCCTCTTTGCTGAAGCTTATTGTAGTTTCGGATCCCTTCCAGTATTCTGTTACCGCAGGAGGTGACATGACCGCCATGTTTACTTGTCGGGTGCGAAGCTTTTGCTCCATGTTGGAAGGTCGACCTTTTTGTATCATGTACATCTGCCCTTGGGGCGGAGGGTACTGTGGTTCGTCCACCCGAGGTATGTGTTGTATGGTACCCGCTAGGTTTCCGCGAGGTGGTGCCATCAGAACAGGCACATTGTTTGGCTGAGGCACGGGTGCAGGTGCTTGTGCGGCTGCTGCCTTTCTGCGATTTACATAATCAGTCGCCATTTGGTCGAACTCCCTGCAGTTTCTCATCGAGTGATTGGATCGCAGTTTTCCGTCGTCCCCCTTGTACAGGTGGAATCTGCAATCAGCGTCCATCTTTTCTTCGAATGATCGCTCAGATTGTGCCAGTGACTTGCGCCAGTCCTTCCTCTTGTAACTATCACTGCGTTGGCCACGATCTCAGCTGTCTCGACGATCGTCTCGACTGTCCCGTCGATCTTCGCGACTGTCCCGTCGATCTTCTCGACTGTCCCGTCAATCTTTTGATCGCTGGTCGCTTCTGTCTTGGTCATTGTGTGGAGTAGAGAATCCAGCCGCCATGAATTCGGGTCTATCGTCGTCGTAATGACGTTTTGAACGTTTGCGCCTTCGATCGTCCCTGTATGAGTCTCTGCGGCTTCGACTGCTGCTTTCATGATTGTCACGGGGTGAGGACCCGCGTGTTGTACGCGCCATATCTTCTCCATCTGCCCACTCAGTCGCGGTCATCAAGAGGTTAGCCACAGAGGTTGGCTTTTTGCGACCGAGTGCTTCTTTGAGGTCATGCCTGGCGAGTCCCATTATGACGGCATCCATGGCCATGTCTTCTGAAATTACTCTGACTGAGTTGCGTATCTCAGTCCATCGTCTGATGTATGACCTCAGCCTTTCGTTTGAACGTTGCACACAAGCCCGTAGCTCTTCGAACGTTTTTGGGCGCTCACACAGAGGTTCAAAGTTTTTGATGAAGTCCTCGCGGAAGTGATCCCACGAGTCGTATTTTGATGGAGGTAGGGCCTTGAGCCAGTCGCGGGCTGTGCCTTCGAGCATGAGTCGTATGTATTGCATGGCTGTGGTGTTTGTGTCTCGCTGGCACGCGACAGCCAGCCTGTAATCTTCCAGCCACCCGTGTACTTGGTCTGTTCAGATGTGAGTTTGAACCCTTTGGGCATCCATGTCTCGCGGACGCGTCGAGTGAAGCACAGAGCTCCATGTGGCTCAGGCTCTCGATCAGAGTATGAGTCGCTACTGTAAGATCTGCGTGACCTGCTCCTGGACCTGCGCCTTCACGAGCCGCTTCTTTCCTTCGAGTGGTGGCGACGACCACTGTGATTATGCTCTTCCCGAGGCGCGTCGACTAGGGCACGGTCTCGACTCCCACCTGGAGTTCTTGGAACTTGGTGTATGGCCTTTGCAGCTAAGGCGAGTGATTTGATCTGTTGGCGGTGTAGTTTTGCATTGGGGTCAAACGCTGGGGGCTTGATTGCCTCCAGGTATGCTGCAGCGGTGTAGAGAGCACCTGCTGCTGTTTTGGGCACCGGCAGTCCTTCCTCGTCGTATGTCATGAAGGTGTTGCCTAAGTTGCAGGTGAGTGCCGCCTTCTCGCCTGGCGAGAGGTGTGACAACCTTGATATGGGTCTTGTGTCTGCTCGCCCGGTGGAGCTCAGGGAGAGCTGTCTTCTGCGCGCACTCGATAAGCTAGCTTGTTTTTTGCGTTCTTCGAGTGTTGCTCTTATCTGCTTCAGTCGAAGTGACTCTTGCCAGTTGAAGTACTGGAAAGTCAACATCTCTTCTTGTGTTGCGTCTGCTGGCATCATTGTGCACTCCTTGATGACTTTATCTGCTTTTGCTGCCATCTCAGCAGTGATTGTGAGGGTTGTGGCTCCGTCCGGCATAGTGACTGTGCACGGGAATTCTGTAGGCCTGCGGCTGGCCGCAGTGTCTGATGTTTCTGCGGCGATGGCGACGTAGACCTGCTGTGGCATCACCCGAGGATATGTATGTGTGTCTTCGAGTCCTGTCATGGACTCGACATCGTCATCAAGGCTCATGTCTGAGTCGATATGCCCGTCGAGTGGTCCGTCTGAACGGATCTCACAGTTGATGTCTTCATCGCCTATGCTCATCTCGGCGTCGGAGTTGTTATGAATCTCCGAGTCGAGGTTGTTGTTGTTGGTGCAGATCTCGGAGTCGACGTGGTTGTCGATATGAGTTTCGAGGTCGTCGAAGTCGCTGAGGGAGATCCCGCAGTCGAAACTATCCTCGAGTGGAAGATCCAGCTCGGGATCGTTTGTGCGATATGCTGATTCGGCCTCCTCGCCCTGGAGTTCTTCAATGAGCTCGCGCATCTCTCGTGTGGACATGGTTGTTGCAGACGAACAAGCTTGGAGGGTCGACGATGGTATGGACACAGTTGAGGGATCCGCAGTTGAAGGAGCCGCAACCGATGGAGCCTCGGGTGCGGTAGTCGCGAGTTGGCGTGGATCCGTCAAGTCCTGCACACCAATCTTGTTGACAAAAAAATTGAACGAACCAACGGTTAAACCCAAACCTGACTCGAGATCGGAGAAGGCCTCCTGGAATCCTGACGAGTGTGGCTCGAAATCCATCAGAGGATCCGATGCGCTTTCTGCGGGTGAAACCGGCGTGTTGCCGTTTGTCGAGTGAGCCGGCGAGTCGCCGTGTGCCGCCTGAGTCGGCGAGTTCTGGTTTGTCGATGCAGTCGGCGAGTTGCCGTTTGTAGATCCGATCAGCGAGTCGTCGTGTTCTGACGGAACCGAAGAAACGCGAGTCCAACACTATTCTTTCCCACAGACGGCGCCAATTGACGAGGTGTACCCTCATCAAATCCCATGGTTAAGGACCTAGGGTTGAGATTATGGGGAGAGAACGTGGTAGTACTGGTAGTTTCGTCGGCTGACAAGCAGAGGCAAAGATTTACCCAGGTTCAGACCCCTCGGGTGGAGGTAAAGACCCTACTTCCTGCTTGTCTGGTATTGATTGTGGATTATGTGATTACAGGAGAGCTCCGACGAGATGACGATCTCGCAAGAGATTTGGTGGTTCGAGTATGGCTTGGTCCCAGATCGGTACCCCTCCCAGCCTTTAAATAGGCTGGGTCTCGGGAGTTTGTAACCGACCTAGTTTACACGTAAGGAAAGTCTAAACCGACTATGCCTATGTCTAGTCTTGGAGGGTACTCCATCTTCTTGGGCCTCTTGTCTTGGGCTTCGAGTAAGCTCTTCGATATTGGGCCTTAGTCGTTACGTGCACCAGGTACCCTCATGATAGGGTACCCGATATGTATACCCATGTCAGTATGCATGTACATATAAACGTGCGCAGATTCCACTGGATTTTGCTAATCATTAGAGTTGACGAAGGAGTCATTCAAGTCATGGACTCGTTAAGGAAAGATATGGACGAGTACCTCAACTTGCAAGAAATGCTCCAGAGGTAATTTCAATCATTATCGCTCTATATCGACCTCTTTCGTTCATTTTCTGATATCAAGTAATTAATAACTCTTTTAATCATTTTCTTTTGCCGGGCAGGGTTTGGAAACGGTTCACCGAGAAGGTTAGAGGGGAGTGGAAACCGGAGCTGGATGTTTATACCACCAAGGTAAGTAGTACATATCTAGGTCCGCACAACTCTTTAATTCTAGTTTCAATACCATTATCATGCTTGATTATTATTTGATTAAATTATATTCTTTGTAAAGTGGTGTCTGAGGCAGGAACAAGGGACTAATTTATGTGCATACGACGATAACAGAACATTTGAAGTACGTAAACACTATTCGCAATTTTTTTATTATCATATTGTGCTGAGTTCCATTCATAATTTATTTTATGATGATTTCATATATATATACACACAATTCACATATTCATATTGATCTAGATGGATCGAATGCGGGACTCGCTCATACTAGCGAAGCGCCTAAGAGCAATTCAAGAGGAATTGGCGGGATTTTTAAACTGAGGGGGTCATAAAGGAAACCGGAAAATTTCATCACCCTAATAATTATATTATGCCTCCATGTGAATGACGTGATCTCGACGTGAGAATTTCATTAAAGCAACTTGTATGTGTATGTATATATGCATCAACGTGATCTCGATGTAGTATAAATTTTATGAATACGACTTGTTTTTTGCGTATCAACGTGATCTCCATACAAAAAGAATTGAATAAAAAATACAAAATACAAACCCCTAAACCCCTAATGCCCTAAACCCTAAACCAAGAAAAACAAATAAATAGAAAACAAAAAGCAGAAATATTTAGTCTCGGTTGGTAACACCAACCGAGACTAAAGGTCTTCCCGCCGTGGGTGCCCCGTCGTGGCCACGTGGAGGCCTTTAGTCCCTATTCGTGGGCAACCGGGACTAAAGGGGGGGGGGGGCTTTTGTCCCGATTTGCTTGTCCCGGTTGCAAAACCGGGACTAAAGGCCCTCTGGAACCGGGACTAATGCCCCGTTTTGTACTAGTGTCATTTTTCTCCACATTAGTAAACATATGAAATTTCAAAAACATTTTATATTTAGAAACATAGGGGGTAATACTCTAAATGTTGGTTCGAGGTTTTCTTTTTTAGGCAATTAATGAGTGCAAGACCAACACAACGCATGATTATTTTGTTGCAGAATGGAAAGAAACTACAGTATGATTGGATGTTCCAAAAATTTACTCCTACAAATAAGTTTTTTTTTTGTCAAATATGGCTCTCGGGCAGAACTAATTAATGCCACAACTGGTCCTCCTAGAACTATTTTAACATTTGTTGCTCGGTTCGGCCCCATCCTGGATGGAACCGAATTTGTACAGGTCAGCACCAACCATATACAATACCAAACAAGGCTCCAAACTCCATGGAGCCAAACTCCTGGAGCATCTTGATGCACATTTTTTTGGTGTCGACCTGCATAACTTCGTCTTCACCTCGATAGCGCCGAAATGAGGTGCCAGATATGAGTACAGTTCTGTGGACATGCCAATAGTTTTGCCAAAGGGCCATATTTGGCATAAAAACTACAAATAAGGTGTCTTCATGACTTATACGATTATACAAGGGTAGAGCTATGATTTGGACATAGCCTCTCGGATAACCTTGTGGGCAACTCCCGAGCACTCCCGTCGGCACCACACAACTCTACACCCGGAAGTCCGATCACCTCACCGCCACCGAAGGTTGTCCTCCCAACAAGGCCCGTCGGTGGCCGAGAGAGTGAGCTAGGGTTTGGTACTGATGGGGATGGAGTGGGG
The DNA here is from genome assembly GCA_947311845.1 of Poa pratensis. Classification (NCBI taxonomy): domain Eukaryota; kingdom Viridiplantae; phylum Streptophyta; class Magnoliopsida; order Poales; family Poaceae; genus Poa; species Poa pratensis. The sequence continues at coordinate 30,358,386 of CAMZMU010000118.1, forward strand.
TATATGTGGGGTCATACTAGGCCGAATCACCTCCGCGCACATATGGGTAGGGTATGAGGGTTACTGAAAGTGCATGTGTTGCCACATGCGTGGTTTTGATAATTAATGACAATCCCTATGGACTAGTGTTTGCATTGAGTTATCCTTATAGATCTTGTCCATGGGAAAAGATTGGAGTTCATATGTTGGACTCTAAAAGATAAAGTAATGACCAAGGTTCTATCCAATGGTTTATATAAAGAATGGTCATCTAGAGTTGAGCATATTGCAAGTTTGTCTTGAAGGATTCAAGACATCATCTTTGTGAAAAGAGAGAAAATTAAGAAGTGCAAGTTCATTATGATTCATCTTGGAAGATATCATTGGATTGAAGCTTGCAATGGATACATGAAGACAGAGCTTAGCGAGGCTCTCCCATAATGGTGTATGGGGGAGTATTTGGAGAAGTCTTCATCAAGCATGTGCTAGCAAGCACAATCAATAATGGTGTTCCAACTTGAGGGAGTCAAGATCGTCATCTAGCTCAAGTGGAATGCGCAAGGCAAAGGTATGATCTTGATAGGGTTTCTATTTTACCGGTCTCATGGGTGCTAGTGGGAGATCGGGTTATAGGATAGACGGCGTACTATCAAGAGGGACTCTCAAGTGAGTAACTTGATCGCATCTTTGTGGAGAGCTCAAACCTTTGCATACTTGGCATATCATCTTTCTTGGTTCTTATTTTGCTTTCTTCCATGTGTGAATTTAGAGCTTGTGTTCATCTCCATACCAAGCTCTAGTTCATCAAAAACGGATTTCATATGCATATCTTGTTGCGTTTTTGATATTGGAGGTTTTACCGGCTTATCTTTTCTACAGAGGTCAAACTTTCTCCTTGTGATTTTCTCCTCACGTGATGGACTATTATGTGTATATGCATGATCTTGTAGGGCTTGTGATTATCTTCGAAACAAGCCCAAGATCATAGAAAACGAAGTCTTGATGATTATCTTGTTGAGTTTTGATGTTGGAGGATTTACCGGTTGTTCTTTTATAGAGAAGGTTTACCTTTCCACATTTTGTTTTATCCTCCCATGTTGGACTATGATGTTTCTCTGCATGATCTTGTAAAGCTCTTCGTTGCGATTCCAACAAGCCCAAGAACATCGGAAACGGAGTCCGGATGATCAAGATATGTCTGTTTTCGTATTGGGTGTTTTTTTGCAGTTTTTAGACCAGCCTAGGCTAGGCCGGGCCCAAGGCCAGCCCCAGGCCGGATTCCTCAGGTGGTAGGCCGGCCAGGCCGGCCCCAGGTCAGCCCCAGGCTGGTTTCGCGAAATCTAGGCATAACGGTTGGATTTCGGGGACCTATTTAAGGGGCCTTCTTCCGCAATGGTTCCCTAACTTCTTGAGCTTGTTTTTCCCTCTCTCTCCTCCATTGTTGACCTTGGAAAAGCTTGCCCCCTCTCAATCCCTCCCATGATTCTTGCATATCTTTGAGGGAAAAGTGAGAGGAGATCTAGATCAACATTTCCACCAATCCATCTCTCCTCTAAGTGAGGGGAACCTAATAGATCTTGATCTTGGAGTTCTTTGTGCATCTCCTCTTTGTTCTTCCTCTCTTATTCCCCCATAAGCATTTGTTGCTTTGTTGGAATTTGAGAGTGAACGATTTGAGCACTTATGCTCTTGCCTTTTGCATTTGGTGCATCGGTTTGCTCTCCATGAGGATTCGTGGAAGTTGAAAGTTTGTGAGCTTGTTACTCTTGGGTCTTTGGACCCTAGACGCCTTTGTGGTGGTTGAGACCTTGAGTGGTCACTTGTAGCTGTTCGGGAGCCCCAATTCGGTTGTGGATGTGTGCCCGGATCGTTGTTGTAAAGGCTCCGGTTTCCGCCTAGAAGGATTCCGATAGTGGAAGGTGAACCAATCCTTTGTGGTGCGGTTCATCGGAGAATAGGGTGAGCCTTTGTGGCGTTGAGATCGACCTTTGTGGTGCCTCACACCTCTCCAACGAGATGTACTCCCTAAAAAGGAGTAACTCGGGAATACATCCTCGTCTCCGCGTGCCTCGGTTATTTCTATACCCGAGCTATTTACTTATGCACTTTACTTTGTGACAGCCTTCGTGCTTGAAGTATTTTATATTCCTATCACTTTGTTGCTTGTCTTGCTTAGCATAAGTTGTTGGTGCACATAGGTGAGCCTAGTATATTTAGGTTGTTGGCTTGTTAATTTAAACACCTAGTTTTATTCCGCAATTATCAAGCCTAAACCGAAAAAGTTTTAATCGCCTATTCACCCCCCCCCCTCTAGGCGACATCCTTGTCCTTTCAGTTGCCCGACAGATGGGTTGATATTGTGGGGTCTAGTTGGGTGACTTTTTTTCTGTCTGGACTGTCCGTCCAGACGTTTAGGGGGGGAGGTGGGGGTCCGGTTGGAGTCTTGGAGATGTTCTGAATTCTCAAATTAGTTCTTCGACTTATAAAATTTTACACAAATCTTAATGTCATATCATACAAAATATTCACACAATTCTGAAATTTGTATAGATAGATTATAAAAACACTCCATATGATAAAACATTTAAGATAGTTCGATAAACAAATATGGAGTGTATTCTTTAAAGCTACCATAACTAAAAAACCATTCCATGTTCTAAGGATAAGCATGCTTGATTTGATTATTTCAAGTTTTAGTTTTGTTGAAAACAAAGATCAGTGTGTGAACAAATACCATCTAGTCGTGACCAAAGAAATGTTACAAGAACACTGTAAAAGAAAAGTTGCCGAAGAAAGATCTATCTATTGATCAAAGACATAGAAGAAGGAAAACAACTAAAAGCAACATGGCGAAAATTTCTAGAAAAGAACGAGACATGTGAAATATAAGTAATAAACAAAAATAAACAGAAAAGCGAAAACGGAAATGCTTCAAAACTTTCAGCCCTGGTTGCACAAGGGATGGACGGCGGCGGTCTACTATCTGCCGCATCGTGCGAAAATAAGATTTTTCCTAACCTGCAAAAGAGGAGAACAATTAAGCCGACGGAAGTGAAACCCTTCTTGCCTCTGCCGCCGATGCTCTCCGCCGCGCGATCCCGAGCCCTGGGCCGATGGCGCCCGCTTTCTCCGCGCCTCGCCGGCTCGGCCTTCGGAGCTTATCGAGCTCTCGGAGGTGGAGAAGGTGCTGTGCGACGTCCGGGCGGGGGACGTGCGTGTGTTCCCCGTCGGTGAGGGCGGACTCCACGGCGGTGCCTGTGCGGATTACATGGTTGTCGCCACCGGCCGCTCCGACTGGCACGTCTGCAACATCGCCCAGGCTATACTCTACAAGGCAAGCCCCCCTGACCCCCGTTATGCCTCCCCTCGTAGAATTTTTTAGATACAACTCCCCTCGTAGAATAGCGATGGAAGGTCTTGGTTCTGTTTGAGAAACCAGTGTTTGGTCTATTGATTTACTGGAGTTTTACATGTACGATTTGGAATAATCTTTGCTTGTGCAAGCGAATCATTACTCGTGTTATTAATATGTTATGATTGGGACCAGGGAGGATTCTAACGGGTTTTAGCTCCAGGAAAGGCTTTGTTCTCATTTAACTAATTAGTACTTTAATGTTGGGTGCTTTGGTGGACTCGTCTGCTGATGATTCTTGGAAAAATGTGACTAGTAGTAACACAGATTAATTGTGCATGTGACTAATGTGGATGAAACATTAGATGGGTGTATAAAATGTTGAACAAATATGTATGATTGTGTTTCATTGGGCGCGTTGGTGCGTTAGACCATGCTATCGCATGGGTGTGCTTCAAAATTGTTTGGTGGGTGATGGAAATGTGGATTGGACTGAAGGGACTGTTAAAGTTAACTACCAATGCTGCTCTTTCTGTGCCATGAATCACCTAATATAAACATCGTTCTGCGGTTCTCCGCCTCCTCACTATATCTCCATATTTTTCATGATTAGTTTGATTTACTTTTGTTGGTTATGTTAGCCTGTGTCAGATGGAGTTTACAAGCCCACTTCAATGGCTATGCGATGTGATTCGAAGTTTGTGATCATGCCCACAGGCCGTGTTAATATGGTACTGAAATTGTCATTTTTATTTTCAAAAGATAAAGCAGAAACAGAAGGGTTCTGATCGAATATTGATGCCGAGTGTAGAAGGTCAGCAAGCTGGAAAGTGGGTCGTCATTGATTCTGGTAATCTGAATCTCATATGCATCCCTGCAACTTTCTTTGTTTAAATTGATTTTAGCAATGGATAGACATAGACTAGTCTCACAAAGAAAATTTGATTTTAGCAATTGAAAAAGAGCCCTAACTATCAAATATAAACATACCGAAGGGTCTTCTATAAACTTTAAAGGAAAAGGAAACTTAAGACAAGAGTCTTGACTAGATTTACTACTGCATTAGGATTTGTGTCTGGCATGCGACTTGTATCTGGTGTTGAACCTGTTCTAGGGAGTACTCGTTGCCTTCCTTGTACAAGGCTTTATGCTGGGGTTCCACCTTTGCAGTTTGCTGGTTGTAAATCTGGAATTGGCAGCATCTCCGTTTCCCTACAAGTGAAGTAATTTGGTGGTTAGGTTGCTTGAAGTTTTGTTCGAGAGCTGCTAGTTTAGAGCAACAAAGCTTGTAAGGACTATCATAGTGTCCCCACTAATAGCAAGAGCCTATCTCTCACCTGCCGTGCTCGTGCTTGTTTGCAAGACAAATTTTCGTCCGAAATTTTGTGTCGGGTATAAGAGCAAAAGCTAATGACACAATTGGATTCTGTCTTTAATGATTCGTGGTCACCCTTCTGGGTATTCAAGCAAACACAACGCAAGACCTGGTAACACTGGTCCTGCTAATTATGTGGTCCATCTGGAAAGACCACAATGACTGTCCGACAATGCATGACCTTCGTACTTTGTTCAAGGTCGAGCAATCAAAATCAAGGAAAAGTGTAGGCTATGGAGATTGACAGGTTCCACACAGTTATTTTTGTTGTTATTAGGGGAATAGCAGCAAGCCATTTTGTACTTTCTTTTCTATTTTGATGCCTGATAGGTTGTGTCTGAACCAATTGGCTGCAGTTGTAGAACTGTTCCCTGTGTAGGAATGAAAACATACTCAAGGGTCATGCTCAGCATTAGCAAAAAAAAGGGGGGGGAAAGAAATGGCATATCTCGTGCTTCTTGAGTTTCTTTAGAGTTCTGAAATGGCTGTGTACCTTTCTTAGTAAGTACTCCCTCTCTTACACAATATAAGACGTTTTAGCCCTTTTCCACATTCCTACACATGTATCTAGACACGTTTTAGTGTATATGTGCACTCATTTTTATATTGTGAAACACCTAAACATTTTATATTCTGGAACGGAGGAGTAGCTGAAGTCGGCATCTGGAGGTCTGAAGTCTACATTTTTGTGTTTTAGAGTTTTTGCAATGGTGGCGTTCCTGTTCTTGTAGTAGCTCATGTTTTAACCATTTATGTTCTGCGCTAGTTGAAGTTGTTCTGAACAGTTAAACATTATTATGCAGGAAGTATCATCATCCACGCGCTTGAAGAAAGAGCAAGAGAGTACTATGATTTGGAAAGCATTTGGACAAAGGCGGTGTCCCCAAACATTTCCGTTCAGGTCAGCTGAACATATAGATTCTCTTTGTTGTTTCCTCCAATAAATGGTATTGGGTGTGTCTAATTATTGATAACTGCTACATCATTAATACATCTTGGTTATTTGAAACACCACATTACTAAAGTTTCTATGTCAGAAGAATACATATGTGAAGAAAGTTAACAAGGAAGGACTTTTATGATCACGATGTAGCCAGACAATTGATGCTCTTCTGTACGTTTTTTTACTGTTAACGCTTAAAACCCCATCAACCAGGCACAAACACCCAGTGGCATTATCCTAAAGAAGAGTAGCCGACAACGGTCACTCCACAGCTCAGAATAGATTCAGCCTCACGCAGGAATTGAACCCTGGTGGGCGAGTTGGCACTGGCGCGCTCCCACCAACCGAGCGGCGCTCGGTCTCCCTGAACGTTTGTGCGCGTAGTGAACTAAGCTTTGTTACGTTTTTGCACAATGAAACCTTACTCACTGGTTGGTACCCGCCCTCCCCTACTATTCGCTCTCCGTAGCCACATATGTTTGCACATAGATCTTCTAAAGTAGATTGATATGGACAGGTCGTTCATTAATTGAATGATTTGGAATTTAAAGAATCATAATATCGAAACTTGAGATAATTTAGGTATTTAAGTTAGCAATCAAATGAAGGAGTAACCTTAATTTTCCTTGTGAGATTAAGCTTCTTTCTCTCTGAAAAGATCCAACTCATAGGAGGGCTTGATCTTCCTATCATTTAGGGAGCTTGGCACTATCTGGTGATTATATATCTTATAAATGTTCTACTAGCAGGGTTCCAAATCCTAGCAGCAACTGGACGGAGATTCTGATCTTCTCTGGGTTTTGCAATGCCGGCATTGGCAGGTTTCGGGGATGTTAGGTGATGAATTTAGGATCCTGTGTTGTTTCAAGATCAAGGAAAATTGTATTTTATCAAATGATGCTAAGTAAAAAAAAAGGTACCTTGGTGGCATCATCAGCTGATCTTGTGGTTGGGATTATAGATTTTTATTGGGTCTGCTCATTAAACTGTGGCTAACCGCCTAAGCTATTATCAGGTCGGTTTGTAGAGTCAAGTTGCCAAGGGATCAACTGAACAACTAGTTGACCAACTAGTCTGCTGCTGCCATAATTACCTTCCCAGTTGACAAGGGCAACCCTCCCTCTGGCCTGAATGGCTTAATCTGAACTTTCCTTTCCATTTGCAGCAACGAACTTATCAATGACCAATAGTCGACTCTGCAGCTTCTTGAAGTGCCACGGCAAACCCAGTTGCACACTTGCATGCAGTGGTACTGCCATGGTTTACAAAGCGTCCGCTTTGGGACGCTTAAGCGACGCTTAGGCGTCAAAGCGCCCCCCCTCTGCTTTGGAAAAATGACCGCTTTGGGCGCTTTAAGCGCCAAAGCGCCCGCTTAAGCGTCGCTTAAGCGCCAAAGCGCCCCCCCGTCGCTTTGGGGACGCTTCACGCTTTGTAAACCATGGGTACTGCATCATGCCAAAATGGAGATACAACCTTATATATTTCAAATAAAAAATAATAGCCCAAAAACTATTATCTTATCGCTGACCATGTGAACGGGGTGACATGGCTGGTATGACCAGTAGGTAGGGCTCCTACTAATCAAATCGGCTACCAGATTGGTGAATATGTGTCAATAACTGCAAATTAAAGGCGCTTTAAATAATTATTAGTGGGACCAGGCAACACCATCCTATGTTGGTAGAAACTAATAGATTTGATTATTACAGAGGTACGACTATCCACACCGCATCGTCTGCTTAACAATTTCCTCTGATGTGAAACAATCTAATCTCCAAATTTCGGATACATATTGAAATAAAATAATAATAATTCAGATAAATTTCTATGTGACACATTTCTCATCTAAGAATTTGTTTTCAGTTGGATGGAACAGAGGCCTAGGATAGTTCATGTTTTTGAATTTGGCAGTGATATGGATGCAAACCAATGGTTACATTATTCTTATACCTGGTCTGACTTTCAAGATGTGCTAACATGTTTTTTTTTTTTTGTAAATTCACTAGCAGATGCAAGTAGGATTTTGTTGTGGGTTGTACTTTTAACATTTTCCCATCTTACATTTCCCCCTGCAGGAGTTGGAGACCTCACTTGTGAAGACACGCCATAGGGACCACTCGCAGAAACCCATGAAGAGTATTTGAGCTAAATGTGCCGCGGCCATGATCCATTGTCTGTAGTGGTGAGTATTCCGAGTGTTCTGTACTGTCAACTCTCATTTGGGTGTACTATTGTTGAACGAACTACATGGTCAGACCACAGACAACCACATAATAAGATGCATTTACTATTCTGTGCAGGGTTTGCTCAAGGTTTGAGAATGACGGTGCCAGGCATGTTGGGCACAAGAACCTTCTAAGTTCACTTGTGAACGAGATCGTCAGGATTCAGGACATCATGTCCCTATGCAAGTTTGTTTGTGTTATGTACTTTTGATCATTTTCTCTCCTGCAAGTTGAAGCCAAGATTGTGCTTTTTCTTCTGTTTTGTGTTGTTATTCACCTCTTCGGATAGTACTCATAAATCATAAGATACTAGTTGAATGTCCGTGCGTTGCTACAGTTAAAAAAAACTTTACAGAAAACAACATGTCTCTTGATAAATATAAAATTAATGTTGGCACATGGTAATGTACATTACAACTGAAGTATTTGTTTCAGCATAATGTCGACATCCACACATGATAAAATACACATCCCTCGCAGAGTTAGTCATGCTACAAACATGGATTGTTCTATAGCTCATCCTTTTATCTGCCGAAGAGTATCCCCCAAGTCTGGATACGCTCAGCAGCACATGTTAACCTGGGAAAAGAAAAAAAATCCAATGAGTCAACATGGTCATTGCAATTCTACGTATCATAGCAACAACAATGTTTGCTACATTTGTACTACTCGTTGCTGCAGTCTGCTAAGTAAATAAAACACACAAGAAGTCAAGGTTCTCTTAAGTTGAGTGGGTAAGAATTGTTTAGCTGAAGCTGATGCACTGTTTTTGTGATTTTCTCATCAGAAAAGGATGTATCTACTAAGCGTCGATGATCAGGTTACATAGCAACTGTTATTCACATTACGTGAAATACAAAAGCTTAGAAGCAAAAATTCTGGCTTGGACATCATTGTCATTGATGCATCTATTCTCTCTTAAGATGTAAAGAATGGCCATTCTTTATTTTCGCACCCAAAATATTCAGACCTGGTTTACCAGCAGGCAGACTCGGGTCCCACTGTAACAACTTGATGAATAGTCCAATGTTCTCCAACATCAGATCCATCACATGGACATCATCAGCACCGCCATAGATGCGCCCACCTCACGTAATAGCATAAAAACGGGCGGGAAAATGGGGAACAAAGTCTGGGTGAGCACTAACCCTCTTCCACATGTGCACGGTCACCTGCTGCCCACGATCACCTCCAGAATCCCGCGAACATCATGCCCATGACGGCCTCGACGCCAAAGCCACTGTTGGCCTCACCTTTGATGCTGACCTGGCGGCACCATTGCAGATCCAATGGTGCCGAGATAGGCAATGAGGCACTTGATAACCTGATAAGATATGTTTACAGTATGAGACAGAGAAGGAATTGTTTGAAGATAGCTTACAGACCTAACAATTCAATGATAGGCAGCAAGAGCGGTTACATATAAAATCAAGAAACAAACCACAATAGTTTGCTGAATAGAAACATCTACAAGAAAGAAAGTCGAAGATTTAAAAAAGTGTGTGCTTAAACATTCTCTAGACTGAAGCATGAGTGGACTGGCGTTTGCCTCAAATTATTGGTACTGGAGCTTTGATGTTTCAGTAATGTGTATCATATTTTACAAAAAAAATTGGGATCATGAGTTGTACGTGCTGATCCAGCTAAGAAAAGGAAATCAAAAGGCCAAACATGTAAGTGTATACTGATGATCAAGCTTCTTTTTAACAGACTGCTAACTGTTGATTGTTATGGTTGTAACAACAATATGAGGGAGATTCCATCCACTACTATCCATCAGGATTACACCCTACTACTCAAACCGGGAATCTCAAGCAATTTCAACTCATCAACAACGATTATTCCATATTACTGTCATCTCCAAAGTACCAGCTCATATCAAATCAACTCATCCGTATCAATCTAGGAAGGCCATGAAAAGTGCAGGGAAACAAGGGGATGGAACGAGCGGGCACTATATGCAAACCTCATCACTGACTGAGCGATGATATCACCAACATAACCAATTGTCAGTAACATATATAAGGTAGGTCTAGATAGCTTCACAAACCTATCACATTTATTATGCATTGTGCTTGCATCTTTGCCAACCAAAAAAATAATCCACGAATTAATCTTTATGAAGTGAACAAGTGACAGTAAAAAAAGATGAATTCACATACAGTAGTTTGGTCAACAATGTAAATACTTTATTCTAAGTTGAGTAACCATGTAAATTGTCAAAGTCTGAACTACCTGCAAGGCTTTAATACTATAGATAGACTGTAATTAGGAGGTTATGTTCTTCAAGGTAAAAGGACATAAATGCACACGAAGATGCAATCCACTACTCGCTACTCTCCAACGACAATTAGTAGTAGAGGCTTAAGATTAAATCAAGCTCAGAAAATACAGGAACTCCGTGTTGTTGGGTTAACTGAACATTAGGTGAACTGCACCGGCGTTTAGCACCTCCGAGTTGTTGGGTTAACTGAATATTAGGCAACACAGAGGCAGGACAAAGCGTAAACTTGTAGTGATTCAACATGGTCACCTTGTCTTGGAGAGCCCAGTAGCAGCGCGTGTGCGCGCGGTCCTCCTTGTCTGCATAGGGCAAACCTGGGCCATGCGCCACCGCCCGGCGAGCTTCGGGTCTTCACCACATGGTCGAGCTCTAGGCCGCACCGAACTATCCATCTCGATGCTCCCCGTGTGCTTGACCTGCTGCCTCCTGGGTCTGCCATGGAGGGAGACCAAAGAGCGGATGCATTGGTCGGGGCACCCGGGCGACGCGCAGGTTTGGCGGTGGCGGCAGATGGATTACGGTGGGGGTCCATGCCGTTGCGTCCTGTTTCCAGCACAACAAACCAGCGCCTGGGCGAACCCGTCCTTCTGACGAAAAAGATCCCGCCCCGAGCTCACGGCTTCCCCCCTACTCCCGACATGCAAGAGCCTGCGCCGGCGAGCTCCACCATATGTTCCCCACCACCGGAGCCCTCACCGGCCTCTCCCCAGGAAGCCCTCTTCGACTACATCTAGCTAAGGAGGTTTCCCAACCAGATCGCCAAGGGAAACTTCGTAGGGGGACCTACGAGAGGGCGGCGAAGACCTGCACCGCCGCCGGATAATTTGGGTCCCGCCGCACGCGTGCTAGGGCCGCGTCCACCTCCACATCCGCGGCGTCGGCGGTGCTAGAGGGCAGCACACCGGTAGAACCATGTCACCTAGCTCGCCGGAGGAGCAGGAGGGGAGGAGGGCGGAGGATTTGGTGCCGTCGCGCGCCGACGGCGGGGGGCATCGGCGAGACGGCGCCGTAGCTCAGGGTGATGGCGCGGCGAAGAATTAGTTGTGGCGGCGCTGGGTGTCGATGGGAATTTGGGAATCGAGAGGTGCCTGCGTGTGCCGGTCCACTTTTTTTTCGTTGCTTTGATGCGGGGTGCGGGATGCAGAGGGTGCGTTAAACTTTGGCCCCACCTGTCGGCGCAAAGTTTTCTGCCGAGGGCAGACCACGGACGTACCAACGTACCGCCGATCAACCATCACCACCGCAGACTCCTATTTAATAGTAAAGATACTAGTGCTACCTTGGGTCCAAGCTAACACTTCAGACTCTCAACAGGCCTGAGCTTTTAAGAGGAGGGAATTTTCCGCAACTAGTTGCACCCGCAACTAGTTTTCGGATACCCCACTTCCGAGTGTCCAAAAATCGCGCAAAAAATCATGGACATGGGTTATGTTAAATCTTCGACATCCACAAAATTTCATCCAAAAATCTAAACATATGTGGCCTGTGCAAAAAAGACAAATGAAGTTTGAATAGTGTTTATTTGTCTTTTTTGCACAGGCCACATATGTTCATATTTTTGGATGAAATTTTGTGGGTGTCGAAGATTCGACATAACCCATGTCCATGATTTTTGTCACGATTTTTGGACACTCGGAAGTGGGGTATCCGGCAACTAGCTGCAGGTGCAACTAGTTGCGGATTGTCATTTCCGGCTTTCAAGCCTTTGTTTGGTTTAGATGGCCCAAGCCAGCATGGATATGATAGTCAAATCATGGGTAAATCCTATTCTACGCTCACAGCAATTGTTAGCACGGAATTTCACACCCCTCATGTACAACGATCTAAATAAGTGGGCCGACCCAGTACCTTTCGGTTTTGCTTGTTCTCTGTTTTCCTCCTGGTTTTTTCTGACTTTTTTTTCAGTTCAGTTTTCGGACATTTTTTTGCAGTTGGTTCATGAACATATTTTTCAAATTCATGACCATTTTTCAAATCAATGATTTTTTAAATTCATGAGCTTTTTTAAATTAGGGACATCTTATTCGTGAACAATTTTGCAAATTAATGAATAATTTGAAAAGATCAAATTAAAAAAAACATGAACCATTTTAAATTAATGAACCATTTTCATTTTTTTGAAATTCGGGACATTTCAAATTCATGAACCATTTTTCAAATTTGTGAACCATTTTCAAATTCATGAATATTTTTTCGTGAACCATTTTTATATTTATGAACCATTTTCAAATTCATGAACATTTATAATTCTGATTTTTCAAAATTTATGAACCATTTTCAAATTCATGAATTTTCTTTCGTGAATTTTTTTAAAATTCATAAAAAACATAAAATTTCTTTGACATTTGTGAACAGGAAAACGAGTTAGAAAAATCGGACTTTTTTGTACGCAGACGAACAACAGGAGACGAGCGCCAAAATAAAACTAAAGCTGGAGAATGATTTAATGGGCCGGCCCAGGCGAGCTAGCCCTTCAGGCGTTGCGTCCGTAGCGGACGCAACAAGCACTGAATAGGAGCTCCCCAAATCATGCCCAAGGGAAGTGAGACTTCGGTAGCTAAGGCTGACATCCTGTTAGATAATAGGTCTGGGCCACGAAAATAAGGCCTCTTAAAAGCATAGAGCTTCACCAGCAAAGCTACTTTGTCTCAAAAAAAAAAAAAAAAAGCTAACTCCGTGGAGTTTCTAGAAACCAAATTTAGACAACCAAGCCAGAAATACGTCCCTATTGAACAGCGGTAGAGCGGCGCGGAGCCGCACCCGCTTGCTGCCGCAGATCTACGCGGCGGAGCGTGGCTGCATTACCAGCTCGCCGTCGGCTTCGCGTCCTTGAGCGACTCTGCAATGGCGAGGTGGAGGGCTAGCTCGTAGTCGTCGATGGGGGAGCCGGAGCGCGCCGGCACCACCGCGCGCCGTGACTCCATCTCGGGCTCCAGATCCTCCCAGTCGAATCAGTCCGACGAGCTCATTATGGGTGGTGAAGCGGAGGAGGGGGAGTGCGGAGGCGGAGAGACGGTGGCGAAGCGGAGGAGGGGAAATGAGGATAAAATACCGGTGGGGAGCGGAGGAGGCTGCCTCGAACGCCGCGCCAGCGAGTCCACCTCACATTGACGGTGTCGGTCAGTCTCCCTCCTCGTGTGCTGGGTTTAGGGGCTGTCGGTCAGCCCGGTCGTTTGGGGGCCGCGGTTGGGTGGCGGTTTTTGGTCCAAATGCGGTCCGGGTTGTCCGCCCGGACCTTTGGGACCGGTTTGGGGGAGCCGGTTGCAGATGCTCTAAGTGAATGGATGCGCACGAAAAGCAACATTTATATTCACCGGGTGCACCATACAGTTTTCTTTTTTGCTCAAACTCGTCCTAGTTCATTAGGATGACTCCAACGGGGCGACCCAAACGGACACGCGTTTGGTCCGCGTTTTGTCCGTTTGGGTCGGGGAACGGACGCGCGTCTGATACGTCTCCAACGTATCCATAATTTTTGTTGTTCCATGCTTATATTATACCATTTGCTACATGTTTTATATACACTTCGTATCACTTTTATGCATTTTCTGGGACTAACCTATTAACAAGATGCCACAGTGCCAGTTCCCTGTTTTCTGCTGTTTTTGGTTTCAGAAAGTTACTTCTGGAAATATTCTCGGAATTGCACGAAACAAAAGGCCAGGTCCCTATTTTTCCAGCACGTACACGGAGTCCGAAGGAGAGACGAAGAGCCACGAGGTGGCCAAACCACATGGTGGCGCGGCTGGGCCCACAGCCCGCCTGGAGGTGGTTTGGGCCCCTCGGGGGTCCGCCGACATCGCCCCTTCGCCTATTTATTCCCCGAGACGCGAAAACCCTAAAACACCGAGCCTTTCATCCAGAACATATTCGCTGCCGCCGCCGTCGTCAACCCTAACTCGGGGGGTTCCTGAAGCTCTTCCCGGCACCCTGCCGGAGAGGGGAATCATCACCGGAGGGCTCTACATCGCCATGCCCGCCTCCGGAGTGATGCGTGAGTAGTTCATCCTTGGACTATGGGTCCATAGCAGTAGCTAGATGGTTGTCTTCTCCACTTGTGCCATCATGTTTAGATCTTGTGAGCTGCCTATCATGATCAAGATCATCTTATTGTAATGCTACATGTTGTGTTTGCTGGGATCTGACTTATATTGATACCTATGTGGAGCTGAATATTATATTATCATGTCTATGTCATTTGTGATCTTGCATGCTCTCCGTTACTTGTTGAAGCCTTGGCCACGTGAATACTTGTAACTCCAAGAGGGGGTATTTATGCATGATAGTTGGGTTCAACCTCTATTTAACCTGGGATAGTGACAGCAAGTTCTAAGGTTGTAGATGTGTTGTTGCCACTAGGGGTAAAACAGCAATGCTTTATTCAAGGATGAATGTATTGTTTACATTACGCACATTACTTAATGCAATTGTCTGTTGCTTGCAACTTAATACTGGAAGGGGTACGGATGTTAACCGGAAAGTGGACTATTTAGGCATAGATGCATGCTGGATAGCGGTCTATGTACTTTGTCGTAATGCCCAAATGAATCTCATAGTAGACACCACAGCTCACACATGCATGTTATATGCACTTATCAATTGTCAATTGCCCAGCTGTAATTTGTTTACCCAGCATGTTAGTTATCTTATTGGAGAGACACCACTAGTGAACTGTGGACCCCGGTCCATTCTTTTACATCTGAAATACAATCTACTGCAATCATTGTTCTCTACTGTTTTATGCAAACAAACATCATTTTCCATTCGATACGTTTAACCCTTTGTTTTCAGCAAGCCGGTGAGATTGACAACCTCACTGTTAAGTTGGGGCAAAGTAGTTTGATTGTGTTGTGCAGGTTCCACGTTGGCACCGGAATCCCTGGTGTTGCGCCGCACTACACTCCTCCACCAACACCTTCGAAGCAAACCTCGTTTTCCTACTGGTCCGATTAAACCTTGGTTTCATACTGAGGGAAAACTTACTGCTGCACTCATCATACCTTCCTCTTGGGGTTCCCAACTGACGTGTGACGTACAAGCATTGTTTCTGGCACTATTAACCTAGAGCCACCAACAACGTTTTCTGGCGCCGTTGCCGGGGAAAACAGAATTGCTTCTGCAAGGGGAGTCTCTCACACCCAATCTCTTTACTTTGTTATTTGTCTTGCTTAGTTTATTTTTATTTAGT
Source organism: Poa pratensis (assembly GCA_947311845.1). Classification (NCBI taxonomy): domain Eukaryota; kingdom Viridiplantae; phylum Streptophyta; class Magnoliopsida; order Poales; family Poaceae; genus Poa; species Poa pratensis. The sequence continues at coordinate 30,373,732 of CAMZMU010000118.1, forward strand.
CTTGTTTGCTCTCTTTATCAAAAACACAAAAAAATTAGTTCCTTTTTATTTCGAATTACTATTATGACTAGTTGTTTTCAATGTCTTATCTCTATGAAACTGGGTCTCGTTATAAGAATTACCGCTTCTCTCCAAAAGGAAAACATCTATGGGAACAAATAAGAAGATTGAATGGTTTTGCTAAGAACTTGTGTTCTACATATGATGAATCCTACTGCTTTAATGAATCTCTTTGCTATAGAAGGCACAAACATCTCCCTTTCCAATGTGAGTATACTGATAATGAAACCTTGGCTGCCTATGCTAAAGGAAACTATGATTTTGGTAATCTTGAACAAATTGAAGAGTTTATTGTTTTTAAGGGTGCCCTTGAAATTAGTTCTTATCTTGAACATAAAACTGATGCCCCTTATAAATCTGAATGTATTGCCATACTTAAATATTGTTGTGATACCTACAAGGATAATAATTCTTACATTACTGAACATCTTGAGAGGATGTTTCCTCAAAAAGATGAAACTTGTGCCTTGCAGGAACCTGAGGAAGAGGAAATTGCTGAAACTGTGATCTCATTGGATGAAAAAGAGGAGGAGAGTGAAGAACAAAAGGAGGATCTACCTTCTAATGACAGTAACTCTTCAACTCTTACACTATTTAATTGCCCTCCATGCCTACCTAAGGAGGAAAAATGCTATATTGTTGAATGTCATGATTCTATTGAAATATCTCCTTTTGATAAATTTGAAGTAACAAGCTCCTTGACTCAAGAGAAAGCAAAAATAACAGAAGTACCAAATATTTCCCCCAATGTTGTTTATGAAAATCCATGCTATTTTGATAAGTCTTATGATAATCCACTTTTTATTCCTAATTTCGAAATGCATGGTAATGAGAGTGTTTGCTTAGAAAATGTTTATGATAAAGCTCTAGATGATGGTCCTATGTTGCTTGATAATATTATTAATTCTACTATTGAGAGTGATCAATCAACTTGTTTCAATATGTCTAAAAGTGGGTTTGAAATTTTTGATCCCACTATCTTGCTTGATAAAAGTTATGTGTTTGTAGATCATAAAAAGCATGCTTTATGTGATAGTTATGTTGTTGAGTTTGTTTATGATGCTATTGAAAATTATTATGAGAGAGGGAAAGATGGTTTTAAAAGTTTTCATGTCACTAAAATACCTCTCTTTGTGTTGGAAGTTTTAAAGTTGGATTTGTTGCATCTTCCTATGCTAGCTGCTTTATGCTTCAATGATTTTTTTTTACAATATTCCTCTGCATAGGAAGTGGGTTAGACTCAGATGATTTTGATATTTGCCTCTTGATGCTCTCTTTGTTTTTCAACTCTTATTCTTATGCGAGCATCATTAAAATCCTAAAGCCTAGCTGAAAGGCATTAAAGAAAAGCACTTGTGGGAGATAACCCATGTGTCAAGGATTTTTGTTACTTCTGTAGCAACTCCTTTGTATCTTTATTTTATCGCAATGTTGTGCCAAGTAAAGTTCTATATTGAAAGTTGATGCAAGATTTGGATTTCTGCGCAGTGACAGATTTTTAGCTGTCACGGATTTGAGCTTATCTCCCTGTAGAAAATTCAAAAAATTCTGAGAAAAATCACGCATATTCCTGAGATATGTACGCAACTTTCATTATTTTAGGCCAGATCCATCTGAGCAACTTAAGTGCCTCGAAAAAATTCGTCATTCCAGACTGTTCTGTTTTTGACAGATTCTGCCTTTTGTTTTGCATTCGCTCTTTTACTGTGTTTGTGTGGATTTCTTTGCTCCACAAAGCATTGGTGGCTGTAGCTAATGTCCAGAAGCTTTGGGATTGATTGTATCATTACAGAATATGAGAATTTTTGATTATGCACTAACCCTCTAATGAGAACTGTCTTGAGTTTGGTGTGAAGGAAGTTTTCAAGGATCAAGCGAGAAGGGTGATATTATGTGATCAAGAAGAGTGAAAAGCCTAAGCTTGGGGATGCCCCCGTGGTTCATCCCAACCATATTCAGAGAGACTCAAGCGTCTAAGCTTGGGGATGCCCAAGGCATCCCCTTCTTCATCAACAAACTTATCAGGTCATCTCTAGTGAAACTATATTTTAATTCTTTCACATCTTATGCGCTTTACTTGGAGCGTCTGTGTGTTTTTATTTTTGTTTTTGTTTGAATAAATTCGGATCCTAGCAATCCTTGTGTGGGAGAGAGACACGCTCCGCTTTTTCATGTGAATACTCATGTTCTTCACTTATATTTGTTGAGTATTCTTAACTAGCTACTGCAGTGCTTTTAGCTCCTGTTTTTCATGCATCTCTTCGAGCTGTTAGCACTTGTTTATAAATACTCTCTTGCTGCATTATATTATCATTTGGAGAGTTTATGTTTAATTAAATTATTGGTGTTTGTTTGGAAGAAAGAAAATGCTACATGTAGTAGTTGGTATTGGAAAAGACATATGCATTCTTGTAGATCATTGTCTTGTTTTGATTTGATGCTTTGCAATTGTTTTGAGCTCTCAAGTAGATCATGTTTAAGCTCTTGCATCATGTAGTTAAAGCCTAGTAGTGGAGAACTACCGTAGAGCTTGTTGAGACTTGGGATGCATATTTGTTCTCTCTAAGGTCTAGATATTTTCTGGTAAAATGTTTGAGCAACAAGGAAGACAGTGTAGAGTCTTATAATACTTGCAATATGTTTTTATGTGATTCTTGCTGTACCGGTTTATACTTGTGTTTGCTTCAAACAACCTTGCTAGCCTAAACTCTGTACTGAGAGGGAATGCTTCTCGTGCATCCAAAACTTGAGCCAAAACCCATGCCATTTGTGTCCACCATACCTACCTACTATGTGGTATTTCCTGCCATTCCAAGTAAATATTTCATGTGCTACCTTTAAACTATTCAAAACTTTATTACTCCTTATTTGTGTCAATGTTTTATAGCTCATGAGGAAGTATGTGGTGTTTTATCTTTCAATCTTGTCATTTACTTCTGACAGACTTTCACCTGGACTAGTGGCATATACATCCGCTTATCCAATAATTTGCAAAAAGAGCTGGCAACGGGGTGCCCAGCCCCAATTAATTACAACTTTCATTAATAATTCTCTTCACATGTTTTGCCCTGATTTATCAGTAAGCAACTTAATTTTGCAATAGACACTCCTCCATGGTATGTGAATGTTGGAAGGCACCCGAGGATTCGGTTAGCCATGGCTTGTGTAAGCAAAAGGTTGGGAGGAGTGTCATCTATAAAGAAACTAAAATACATGTGTAAACAAAAGAGAAGAGGGATGATCTACCTTGCTGGTAGAAATAACGTCCTTCATGGGAGCCGCTCTTTGAAAGTCTGGTTGACAAGGGGGTTAGAGTGCCCACTACCATTCGTTGACAACAACAAACACCTCTCAAATACTTATTTTGTGCTCTCTATATGCTTTCGAAAACTTAAAAAGCTCTAGCACATGATTTAATCCCTGCTTCCCTCTGCGAAGGGCCTATCTTTTACTTTATGTTGAGTCAGTTTACCTACTCCTTTCTATCTTAGAAGCAAACACTTGTGTCAACTTTGTGTGCATTGATTCTTACATATTTACTTATTGCACTTGTTATATTGCTTTATGTTGACAACTATCCATGAGATATACATGTTACAAGTTGAAAGCAATTGCTGAAACTTAATCATCCTTTGTGTTGCTTCAATGCCTTTTACTTTGAATCTATTGCTTTATGAGTTACCTCTTATGCAAAACTTTTTGATACTTGTCTTGAAAGTTGTGGCGCCCCGACCTGACTGCTATACAGTGATACTGTGTCCCCGGTTATCCGTTACCACCGGACACACTATCAAAGCATAATAGAGAGATCAAGACTTGTGGAACAACTGGCACATCACAGACTCTACGACACAAAAATCATTATAGTTCAACTCTTATAATAGAGAAAGATAGCAAATGACAAACAGAGGTCACAGACCCAACATTACAACATGCGGAAGCGAAGTGTGTTGTTCTAAACAACAAAAACCAAATTATGGCCTAAGAGGCCTGCAAATAAACATCCAGCGCCAGCTGTTCCGGGATATCCCAAGCTGCCACCTGGGAACCCCAGACTACTCGTCAACGTCCACAAAGAACCCACCTTCGAGGTCGGTGAAGTCTTCTCCTGAAAATAAGCAAACGACGTTGAGTTCGACGAACTCGCAAGATTAAGAGCTAATATATGCTCCATGATTGGCTTTCAAAGGTTTTATGGCTGTTTTGCATAAAGCTGATTTTATTTATAAAACACAACTTCATGGCACCGACTAATCAGATTATTTTTGAAAAGGGGTAAGAAGTAACTCTTTTCTTGAATCACCTGCTTCGTCATCAACCACTGTACCTGTTCATCAAAGGCACCTCCCCGAATCACCCTCGAGGAAGTCAACCTTTCAATCTTGAGTGGTACCTCTAGTACCCAGTTTTTAATCATTCCGTTAAAGTTATTCTATGATCCTACCTTCACTTCCCAAGTTCGTCCATAACCGCGGACACGGCTTTTCGAAAAGATTTATCCCTGCAGGGGTGTACAAATGTTTGCCACGCGTACCGTCCGGCCCATTACCTGATCATTAGCTCTCTTCCTTGGAAAGCCGGCTGGGTGGGAGTGGTGTCGACTTCTCCCTCGTTAAGGACTAACCCAGGATCATCAGTGAGGACGAAGCACGGATCATCGACACCGTGCCCCGTGGCCACTCATTTTCCTAACACCACAATCCTCATCTCAGTTCATCTCCACCATCATCACGCACGCGCAAATGGAAGCCCGAACTAGAGGACCCTGGCTAGCCCCGCCCGAGTTATTTAGTCTATGAGGGTTCCTGCAAATGCATAGGCCTCACGCATGGTTGCACGCTCAGTCTTGGTTCAAGAGGCATAGAACTCGCACCTAGGCGGCGAGAACGAGACAAAGCACCACAACCACAGTGGCCTCTCATCCCCACCTTTAAGCATTTTATTATCCGTCACCACAATTCTCCACCATCATCTCAACATTTCACACCTGTTTCCAACAACACATATATCCATCGTATAGCTATGCATATAACTAGGCATGGCTAAGCATCACATAGCATTTATAAGTAGCTCGGCCAACAACACAAACCTATGGATAATAGGAGGGGAAACAGATAATGGCATAGGGAAATAATGCAACTATAGGATACTCTAATCCGACAAAAGTTGGCATTTAGAACCGCATGCAATATTATAGTGGAGAAAATATTTGCGGAAACATAGGATAAAATATGCTCAGAGGGGGGATTACGCTTGCCTTGATCAACGTGCTGGTAATACGGATCCTCGGGGTATTGTGGAGTACCCCCGGTTGCTTGATCTATCGAGATACAAAACATCGGAAGAGAACAATCAATCACCACACATGCGTTCACAAATGCAATGCGCAAACATGATGACATGACAAAATTAAGGTACTAAACTTATTAAATGCTCTCTAGCAAGATCGTCCAATTTTAAATGGGGAGCGAGAAAATAAACAACCACCGATAGAGAAATATTGCTCTACAATATCTTTAATGTTTTCCGGTGCTTAAAGTAAGGTAAACATGTATGAAATGATGCCAATTGTTAAACCATATTTTTGGAAGCATGTTGGTATAATTCACCATTTTTATGATGCACCGATAAAAGTTATTGCATTTCTAAATTCTGGACATTTTGGTATATATCACGCATTTTTCTGATGCTCCGAAGTAATCCAAGTTATTATTTTCCTTTCGTAAATTACCAATTTAACATATTTGTTTAAGTATTTTAATTCCCTCCTTTTAAATTAAGTCATGGATATAACTTGAATCCAACACATAATAATATTTAAGTCCATATAGAGAGAAGGAATAATTAAACAGGAATATTTTGGTAATGCACAACTTCGGAAAATCCGGATTTTTCATAACCGGATTATCCGGTGCACTGTACACTCGAAAAATTGACTAAGGACTACAACAGAAGCTGTACTGGATGAATTCGGATAATCCGAATTTGAACTACCCCGGAATATCCGGCTAAACAGTACCTTCGAAATTTTGTCTAAGGACTCGAAATAATTCGGTACTGCCCTTCTTCGGAAAATCCGAATGTTGCAGAACCGGATTATCCGAGTGCTACGACGCGGTGAAAAATCTCTAAGGACCAGATAGGAGCGTATACTGGCTTGGTTCGGATCATCCGAACGTCCTCAACTCGGACTATCCGAGCGAACGGAAAAACACACGGCGGCGCACGGCGACCGGCGGGGAGACGGCGACGCAGGGAGCGAGGGAAAGAACAGAGGGGTCGCGGAGGGAGACGTGCTCACCCTGAACGCATTTGCGGGCTCGGGGAGGAAGGAGACGGTCGGAGGGCGGCGTATTGCCCGCGGCGGAGCTCGGGCTGCGGCGGCGAAAATGTGGACGGCGGCGGCGATGTGCAGCCTCCGGGCTCGATTCTCTCGGCGTGGAGGTAGAGGAGCTCACGGCGGACCTTCCGGTGGTGCTGGATTTGCCCGGGAGCTACTCAATCAACGGCGGCGACGACGTCCATGGCGCGGCGAGCTCGGTTCCGTGGGGAGAGGAAACAGGGAGAAGCGGGTGAACTGGGGCTAGGGTTGGAGGAGCATGGCCTCGGTGTCGTGTTCTCCTCGCAGGGGATGCGCAGAGCAGGGGGAAGGGGGGCCTGGCGAGGCGCGAGTCACACGGAAGCGACACGGCGCCATGGCGCGTGTGGCTACAGGAGGGAGAAGGAGGTTTTTCACTTTGCCCCCTGGTACTCTTAGAAACCTCACATGTAGGTCCTTTTTAGCACTGATTTAAAAGGACATCAAGTGCATTTGATTTAATTGAGGCAGTTAGACAATTCCAAAATTTATGTAAAATTTTGTGTAGCCTTCCTATACCTTGGGCAACCACCCATAAAAATTCCAAAGCATTTGGAGTCCATTTGCTTGGGTAAAAAAAAAGAAGTGTTGGTAGGCAATTTTGAGTATTTCCAAAATAACATTCCTTTAGAAGTTTTAAAACAAGTCAAAATGTTTATTTGAGCTCTTGGAACTTCCTCGACAAATATACAATGTCAAGGTACTTTCTGTTTTGCAAGTTTGAGTATCTTCCTTGTTGTGGAATTTGTTGGGACAAGTTTTGCATTTTAGTTTTCCAACTTTGGACAAACCAATTTAATGTGTTGTGTAGCAATTTAAATGGATGCAAGGATACATGCATGCCATGATGCAAATGAGGACACAAAAGTGAAAATTTGGTACTCAAATTTTGGGGGCTGTTACAATTCTACCCTCCTTACAGGAATCTCGTCCCGAGATTCTAAGACTGCGAGAAGAAGTCGGGATACTCCTCACGTAGACTAGACTCTCGTTCCCAAGTTGCTTCTTCCTCGGAATGATGAGACCACTGAATTTTGAGAAACTTGGTGGTCTTGTTACGAGTCTTTCTTTCAGCTTCATCCAAGACACGGATAGGATGCTCGCGATAAGTAAGATCTTCCTGGAGATCTAGTTCTTCATGATTGACTCCATGGATAGGATCCTTGAAACACCGGCGAAGTTGGGATACATGAAACACATCATGCACATTTGGGAAGATGGACGGTAACTCCAACTTGTAGGAAAGATCTCCTCGCTTTTCCAGAACGGTGAAAGGACCAACATAGCGAGGGGCCAATTTCCCTTTGATACCGAAGCGGCGAACGCCACGAAGGGGAGAAACGCGGAGATAAGCTTTATCACCAATTTCATAGTGAATTTCCTGATGATGCTTATCATAGTAGCTCTTCTGCCTAGACTGAGCAATCTTCAGATTCTCCCTTATGATTCTAACCTTCTCCTCAGCTTCATTGATAATATCTGGACCAAAGAGTGCTCTCTCTCCGGTCTCCGACCAATTTAGAGGAGTTCGGCATTTTCTTCCATAGAGAACCTCAAATGGAGCCATGCCCAGACTAGCTTGATAGCTATTGTTGTAGGAGAATTCCGCGAAAGGGAGATACTTTTCCCAATCCTTACCGAAAGAGATTACACATGCCCTAAGCATGTCTTCCAAAACTTGGTTCACTCTCTCAGTCTGACCATCAGTTTGGGGATGGAAAGCGGTGCTGAAGTTAAGACGAGTTCCCATAGCAGTTTGGAAACTAGTCCAAAACTTGGAGGTGAATAGGCTTCCATGATCCGAAATTATCTTCTTGGGAATGCCGTGAAGGACGACGATACGAGAGGTATACAGGTCTGCCAACTTGGCAGCAGTAACGTCCACACGAACGGGGAGGAAGTGAGCCACTTTTGATAGTCGATCAATGATGACCCAGATGGCATCATGTCCCTTTGGAGACTTCGGCAGACCGGTAATGAAGTCCATACCAATCTCATCCCATTTCCACTCGGGAATAGCAATAGGGTGAAGAGTGCCGGCAGGCCTTTGATGTTCAGCCTTTACCCGTCGACATGTGTCGCATTCAGCAACATACTTGGCAATTTCCCGTTTCATACGGGTCCACCAGAATTGTGGTCGAAGGTCTTGGTACATTTTGGTACTACCGGGATGAATGGAGAGAGGAGATTCATGAGCTTCTTGGAGGATCAACTCCCTCAATTTTCGTTTCTTTGGCACCACCAAGCGGTCACCAAAATAAACAACTCCAGATTCATTGACAGAAAAACATTTGGCCTTCCCGCTGGCAATGTTCTCCTTGATTTTTAGAATACCCTTGTCACGCTTCTGAGCATCCTTAATCTGGTCCACAAGAGTAGATTTGATCTCCAGATTTGCAAGGTAGCCAGAAGGAACAATTTCCAGGTTCAAACGGGCAAACTCTCATGGAGGGCAGGTTGGGCCTCTTCAATCATCAGATTGTTGCAATAGGACTTCCGACTTAGCGCGTCAGCCACGACGTTTGCTTTGCCGGGTTGATAGTTCAGACTCACATTATAGTCCGTGATTAACTCCAACCAACGCCTTTGCCTGAGATTTAAATCCGGCTGGGTGAAGAGGTACTTTAGACTCTTGTGATCCGAGAAGATCTCACATCGGTTACCAAACAGGTATGGTCTCCATTGCTTCAAAGCATAGACCACAGCGGCAAGCTCTAGATCATGAGTAGGGTAATTGAGCTCATGCGGCTTAAGTTGGCGAGAAGCATATGCCACCACATGGCCATCTTGCATCAATACACAACCCAAGCCTTGTAGAGAGGCGTCACAGAAGACGACGAAATCCTTGCTTGTGTCCGGCAGGACAAGCACAGGAGCGGACGTGAGCTTGGCTTTCAGGGCTTGGAAGCTCTCTTCAGCTTCGGCAGTCCATACGAACTTTCTATCCTTCTTGAGAAGGTCAGTCAATGCCTTGGCTATTTTGGAGAAAGCTTCGATGAATCGGCGGTAGTAACCCGCCAATCCGAGAAAACTACGAATGTCCTTGACTGACATTGGAGTTTTCCAGTCTAGAATAGCTTGAATTTTGTCGGGGATGACTTCCACACCATTGGCAGATATTACATGTCCAAGGAAGACAAGTTTATCCAACCAAAACTCACACTTGGAGAACTTGGCATAGAGACGGTGTTCACGAAGCCGTGTCAGAACCAACCGAAGGTGTTCATCATGCTCTTCGTCGGTTTTAGAATAGATGAGGATGTCATCGATGTAAATGACGACAAACTTATCAAGATAATCCATGAAAATGGAATTCATGAGCCTCATGAAAGTAGCTGGAGCATTTGTGAGACCAAAGGACATGACGGTATACTCATATGAGCCATAGCGAGTAACAAATGCCGTCTTTGGGATATCCTCCTTTCTGATCTTTATTTGATGGTACCCTGACCTCAGATCCATCTTGGAGAATACTCTTGCACCAGCTAACTGATCCAACAGATCATTGATACGAGGGATAGGATACTTGTTCTTGATTGTCACCGCATTCAACGGTCTATAGTCAGAGACAAGACGAGGCACGGTAGAATCCCTCTTCTTGACAAAGAGTACCGGACAACCCCATGGTGAACTGCTAGGCTGAATAAAATCCTTCGCTAACAGCTCATCAATTTGCTCCTTCAATAGAGCCAACTCTTCCACCGGCATGCGGTAGGGCTTCTTGGAAATTGGAGCAGTACCGGGAAGCAAGTCTATGACAAACTCCACACTTCGATCAGGTGGCATGCCAGGCAATTCTTCTGGGAACACATCCGGGAAGTCACACACCACGTGTATGTCCTGGATTTCAGGAGGGGACAAGCCTTCCATGAAACATAGGGTGATCTCCGGGGAGAGGGGATTGTCTGATGATGGAGGTCCTGAATATGTAGCCCAAAACTGCACATCGTAACCGGAAGGGTGGGTCACGGTGATGGACTTAGCAGCACAGTCGAGATTAGCATGGTATCTTGCTAACCAGTCCATGCCCAGTATGGCATCAAGGCCCTTCGACCTCAAGGCTATCAACGGGAAAGGGAAGGACAGGGATGCTATGATAATCTGGACCTCAGGAGTAACGCCATCGGTTTGCCATTTAGAGCCAGGAGTGGAGATCTCCAAAGGTCGTCTCATCTTCTCGAACGGTATTTTGTGATCTTTTGCAAACGCTATGGATATGAATGAATGCGATGCTCCAGAGTCAAACAAAACCGTAGCTGTATTGCCATTGATTCGTAACTCACCCATGAGAACGCCGGGATCATCTTCAGCTTCTTCAATAGAGACGTGGTTCAGGCGACCACGCACCATAGGTCCAGCCTTGCCAGTTGGAGTGGCAGGGGCTCGTGCAGGAGTTATAGCGAGAGGTGCCTTCTGGGGGCACTCCCTGGAGTAGTGACCAGCCTGGCCACAGGTGTAGCAAGTGACTCCAGGTGGAGCAGGTAGCATAGGACGGTACCCACTTCCGCCTATCCCAAGTGTCGAAGTAGTGGGACGCGGAGGAGGTGGCCTGTATCCCGAGGCTCTCGGCATGAATGGAGCACGAGGTACGGCGCTGTAGGGAACAAACACCCTGCGCTTCTTGCTCTCAGAACCCGAGGAACTCTGGTGGTCCCCATGTGCGGGCCTCTTGGAAGCTTCAGTTCTTTCTTCCTTGCTCAAGAGTGAAAGCCTGGTTGAACAGCTCCTGATAGGTCTGGAACCTGAAGGGCAATAGCTCATAGCGGAGCTGCGGATTCAGACCCTTGCGGAACAGCTCTTGCTTGTCAGCATCATTGGTCACGTCCCTTGGGGCGTAACGGGAGAGGTGGTTGAACTCACGACCATAAGTGCGGAGGTCCATCCGTCCCTGTTGCAAGTCCAGGAACTCTCTCCTCTTCAGATCCATGATTGGCTGGGGAATGTACTCAGCACGGAAGGCAGTGCGGAAATCAGCCCAGGTGAAGACATGGTTGGCTGGAAACAAAGCCACATGGCTTTCCCACCAACAGCCAGCAGCACCAACCAAGAGGTAGGTGGCAAAGTTGACTTGCTCCGCCAATGGAACATGCAGCGCGGAGAACTTGCGCTCCAAAGCACGAAGCCAATCATCAGCTTCCAGTGGCTCCTTAGCATCAGCAAAAGTGGGTGGCTGCGAGCGCAGAAACTCAGTAGAGTGTTGCACTCGTTCCTCCGTGCATTCTGCTGCACCAACTGTTCCAGCAAGCGCTCATTGCGCCCACGGTTCTCCTCAATGGCCATCAAGACTTGAGCCATTGTGGGTGGTGGCGGCAGATCATCCTCATCATCATTGTGGTTACCGCGACCACCACGGCCTCCACGACCTCCTCGAGCCATTCTGGAGATTTGACAATGACACAGTTAGTATCTTTCTCCGAATGGTCGAACAATAGCATAGCGTCTCACAAGTACACAGACTAGGGACGATAATACTTTGCGAGAAGGAAAACAACAAGATAGAACTTGGGTCAAAGATCAGCATCATGTGCTACTAGTGAGAGTTAAGAAATCACAACTTAACACACTCTAGTTGACACAATCCGGGACCTTATGTTCAAGTCCGTGGGTTAAAACCCAAAGAAAGATCAAAAGATTTGATTGGTAGAAACATCAGAGTTGATTTGGATTGACAACGCAGCGGGAGCAACGTGACACATCACACTAAAGGTCGAACCCACCCCGTTTCTAATCATTTTGAAGTAACAGGTGAGAAGTAAAACTTTTAAGTCAAATTGAGGTAAGATTGCTCCGAGATTAGAGGGTAACCAGATAAGGAGTAAAAAGAATCCTAAGATGGTTTTCACAACTCATTTTTAGGTTAAAAATATTTTCACAAACACTAGACTCAACGTCGACCAGTAGAAGGGTTTCCTACAGGCAGTACTGCTCTGATACCAACTTGTGGCGCCCCGACCTGACTGCTATACAGTGATACTGTGTCCCCGGTTATCCGTTACCACCGGACACACTATCAAAGCATAATAGAGAGATCAAGACTTGTGGAACAACTGGCACATCACAGACTCTACGACACAAAAATCATTATAGTTCAACTCTTATAATAGAGAAAGATAGCAAATGACAAACAGAGGTCACAGACCCAACATTACAACATGCGGAAGCGAAGTGTGTTGTTCTAAACAACAAAAACCAAATTATGGCCTAAGAGGCCTGCAAATAAACATCCAGCGCCAGCTGTTCCGGGATATCCCAAGCTGCCACCTGGGAACCCCAGACTACTCGTCAACGTCCACAAAGAACCCACCTTCGAGGTCGGTGAAGTCTTCTCCTGAAAATAAGCAAACGACGTTGAGTTCGACGAACTCGCAAGATTAAGAGCTAATATATGCTCCATGATTGGCTTTCAAAGGTTTTATGGCTGTTTTGCATAAAGCTGATTTTATTTATAAAACACAACTTCATGGCACCGACTAATCAGATTATTTTTGAAAAGGGGTAAGAAGTAACTCTTTTCTTGAATCACCTGCTTCGTCATCAACCACTGTACCTGTTCATCAAAGGCACCTCCCCGAATCACCCTCGAGGAAGTCAACCTTTCAATCTTGAGTGGTACCTCTAGTACCCAGTTTTTAATCATTCCGTTAAAGTTATTCTATGATCCTACCTTCACTTCCCAAGTTCGTCCATAACCGCGGACACGGCTTTTCGAAAAGATTTATCCCTGCAGGGGTGTACAAATGTTTGCCACGCGTACCGTCCGGCCCATTACCTGATCATTAGCTCTCTTCCTTGGAAAGCCGGCTGGGTGGGAGTGGTGTCGACTTCTCCCTCGTTAAGGACTAACCCAGGATCATCAGTGAGGACGAAGCACGGATCATCGACACCGTGCCCCGTGGCCACTCATTTTCCTAACACCACAATCCTCATCTCAGTTCATCTCCACCATCATCACGCACGCGCAAATGGAAGCCCGAACTAGAGGACCCTGGCTAGCCCCGCCCGAGTTATTTAGTCTATGAGGGTTCCTGCAAATGCATAGGCCTCACGCATGGTTGCACGCTCAGTCTTGGTTCAAGAGGCATAGAACTCGCACCTAGGCGGCGAGAACGAGACAAAGCACCACAACCACAGTGGCCTCTCATCCCCACCTTTAAGCATTTTATTATCCGTCACCACAATTCTCCACCATCATCTCAACATTTCACACCTGTTTCCAACAACACATATATCCATCGTATAGCTATGCATATAACTAGGCATGGCTAAGCATCACATAGCATTTATAAGTAGCTCGGCCAACAACACAAACCTATGGATAATAGGAGGGGAAACAGATAATGGCATAGGGAAATAATGCAACTATAGGATACTCTAATCCGACAAAAGTTGGCATTTAGAACCGCATGCAATATTATAGTGGAGAAAATATTTGCGGAAACATAGGATAAAATATGCTCAGAGGGGGATTACGCTTGCCTTGATCAACGTGCTGGTAATACGGATCCTCGGGGTATTGTGGAGTACCCCCGGTTGCTTGATCTATCGAGATACAAAACATCGGAAGAGAACAATCAATCACCACACATGCGTTCACAAATGCAATGCGCAAACATGATGACATGACAAAATTAAGGTACTAAACTTATTAAATGCTCTCTAGCAAGATCGTCCAATTTTAAATGGGGAGCGAGAAAATAAACAACCACCGATAGAGAAATATTGCTCTACAATATCTTTAATGTTTTCCGGTGCTTAAAGTAAGGTAAACATGTATGAAATGATGCCAATTGTTAAACCATATTTTTGGAAGCATGTTGGTATAATTCACCATTTTTATGATGCACCGATAAAAGTTATTGCATTTCTAAATTCTGGACATTTTGGTATATATCACGCATTTTTCTGATGCTCCGAAGTAATCCAAGTTATTATTTTCCTTTCGTAAATTACCAATTTAACATATTTGTTTAAGTATTTTAATTCCCTCCTTTTAAATTAAGTCATGGATATAACTTGAATCCAACACATAATAATATTTAAGTCCATATAGAGAGAAGGAATAATTAAACAGGAATATTTTGGTAATGCACAACTTCGGAAAATCCGGATTTTTCATAACCGGATTATCCGGTGCACTGTACACTCGAAAAATTGACTAAGGACTACAACAGAAGCTGTACTGGATGAATTCGGATAATCCGAATTTGAACTACCCCGGAATATCCGGCTAAACAGTACCTTCGAAATTTTGTCTAAGGACTCGAAATAATTCGGTACTGCCCTTCTTCGGAAAATCCGAATGTTGCAGAACCGGATTATCCGAGTGCTACGACGCGGTGAAAAATCTCTAAGGACCAGATAGGAGCGTATACTGGCTTGGTTCGGATCATCCGAACGTCCTCAACTCGGACTATCCGAGCGAACGGAAAAACACACGGCGGCGCACGGCGACCGGCGGGGAGACGGCGACGCAGGGAGCGAGGGAAAGAACAGAGGGGTCGCGGAGGGAGACGTGCTCACCCTGAACGCATTTGCGGGCTCGGGGAGGAAGGAGACGGTCGGAGGGCGGCGTATTGCCCGCGGCGGAGCTCGGGCTGCGGCGGCGAAAATGTGGACGGCGGCGGCGATGTGCAGCCTCCGGGCTCGATTCTCTCGGCGTGGAGGTAGAGGAGCTCACGGCGGACCTTCCGGTGGTGCTGGATTTGCCCGGGAGCTACTCAATCAACGGCGGCGACGACGTCCATGGCGCGGCGAGCTCGGTTCCGTGGGGAGAGGAAACAGGGAGAAGCGGGTGAACTGGGGCTAGGGTTGGAGGAGCATGGCCTCGGTGTCGTGTTCTCCTCGCAGGGGATGCGCAGAGCAGGGGGAAGGGGGGCCTGGCGAGGCGCGAGTCACACGGAAGCGACACGGCGCCATGGCGCGTGTGGCTACAGGAGGGAGAAGGAGGTTTTTCACTTTGCCCCCTGGTACTCTTAGAAACCTCACATGTAGGTCCTTTTTAGCACTGATTTAAAAGGACATCAAGTGCATTTGATTTAATTGAGGCAGTTAGACAATTCCAAAATTTATGTAAAATTTTGTGTAGCCTTCCTATACCTTGGGCAACCACCCATAAAAATTCCAAAGCATTTGGAGTCCATTTGCTTGGGTAAAAAAAAAGAAGTGTTGGTAGGCAATTTTGAGTATTTCCAAAATAACATTCCTTTAGAAGTTTTAAAACAAGTCAAAATGTTTATTTGAGCTCTTGGAACTTCCTCGACAAATATACAATGTCAAGGTACTTTCTGTTTTGCAAGTTTGAGTATCTTCCTTGTTGTGGAATTTGTTGGGACAAGTTTTGCATTTTAGTTTTCCAACTTTGGACAAACCAATTTAATGTGTTGTGTAGCAATTTAAATGGATGCAAGGATACATGCATGCCATGATGCAAATGAGGACACAAAAGTGAAAATTTGGTACTCAAATTTTGGGGGCTGTTACAATTCTACCCTCCTTACAGGAATCTCGTCCCGAGATTCTAAGACTGCGAGAAGAAGTCGGGATACTCCTCACGTAGACTAGACTCTCGTTCCCAAGTTGCTTCTTCCTCGGAATGATGAGACCACTGAATTTTGAGAAACTTGGTGGTCTTGTTACGAGTCTTTCTTTCAGCTTCATCCAAGACACGGATAGGATGCTCGCGATAAGTAAGATCTTCCTGGAGATCTAGTTCTTCATGATTGACTCCATGGATAGGATCCTTGAAACACCGGCGAAGTTGGGATACATGAAACACATCATGCACATTTGGGAAGATGGACGGTAACTCCAAATTGTAGGAAAGATCTCCTCGCTTTTCCAGAACGGTGAAAGGACCAACATAGCGAGGGGCCAATTTCCCTTTGATACCGAAGCGGCGAACGCCACGAAGGGGAGAAACGCGGAGATAAGCTTTATCACCAATTTCATAGTGAATTTCCTGATGATGCTTATCATAGTAGCTCTTCTGCCTAGACTGAGCAATCTTCAGATTCTCCCTTATGATTCTAACCTTCTCCTCAGCTTCATTGATAATATCTGGACCAAAGAGTGCTCTCTCTCCGGTCTCCGACCAATTTAGAGGAGTTCGGCATTTTCTTCCATAGAGAACCTCAAATGGAGCCATGCCCAGACTAGCTTGATAGCTATTGTTGTAGGAGAATTCCGCGAAAGGGAGATACTTTTCCCAATCCTTACCGAAAGAGATTACACATGCCCTAAGCATGTCTTCCAAAACTTGGTTCACTCTCTCAGTCTGACCATCAGTTTGGGGATGGAAAGCGGTGCTGAAGTTAAGACGAGTTCCCATAGCAGTTTGGAAACTAGTCCAAAACTTGGAGGTGAATAGGCTTCCATGATCCGAAATTATCTTCTTGGGAATGCCGTGAAGGACGACGATACGAGAGGTATACAGGTCTGCCAACTTGGCAGCAGTAACGTCCACACGAACGGGAGGAAGTGAGCCACTTTTGATAGTCGATCAATGATGACCCAGATGGCATCATGTCCCTTTGGAGACTTCGGCAGACCGGTAATGAAGTCCATACCAATCTCATCCCATTTCCACTCGGGAATAGCAATAGGGTGAAGAGTGCCGGCAGGCCTTTGATGTTCAGCCTTTACCCGTCGACATGTGTCGCATTCAGCAACATACTTGGCAATTTCCCGTTTCATACGGGTCCACCAGAATTGTGGTCGAAGGTCTTGGTACATTTTGGTACTACCGGGATGAATGGAGAGAGGAGATTCATGAGCTTCTTGGAGGATCAACTCCCTCAATTTTCGTTTCTTTGGCACCACCAAGCGGTCACCAAAATAAACAACTCCAGATTCATTGACAGAAAAACATTTGGCCTTCCCGCTGGCAATGTTCTCCTTGATTTTTAGAATACCCTTGTCACGCTTCTGAGCATCCTTAATCTGGTCCACAAGAGTAGATTTGATCTCCAGATTTGCAAGGTAGCCAGAAGGAACAATTTCCAGGTTCAAACGGGCAAACTCCTCATGGAGGGCAGGTTGGGCCTCTTCAATCATTAGATTGTTGCAATAGGACTTCCGACTTAGCGCGTCAGCCACGACGTTTGCTTTGCCGGGGTGATAGTTTAGACTCACATTATAGTCCGTGATTAACTCCAACCAACGCCTTTGCCTGAGATTTAAATCCGGCTGGGTGAAGAGGTACTTTAGACTCTTGTGATCCGAGAAGATCTCACATCGGTTACCAAACAGGTATGGTCTCCATTGCTTCAAAGCATAGACCACAGCGGCAAGCTCTAGATCATGAGTAGGGTAATTGAGCTCATGCGGCTTAAGTTGGCGAGAAGCATATGCCACCACATGGCCTTCTTGCATCAATACACAACCCAAGCCTTGTAGAGAGGCGTCACAGAAGACGACGAAATCCTTGCTTGTGTCCGGCAGGACAAGCACAGGAGCGGACGTGAGCTTGGCTTTCAGGGCTTGGAAGCTCTCTTCAGCTTCGGCAGTCCATACGAACTTTCTATCCTTCTTGAGAAGGTCAGTCAATGCCTTGGCTATTTTGGAGAAAGCTTCGATGAATCGGCGGTAGTAACCCGCCAATCCGAGAAAACTACGAATGTCCTTGACTGACATTGGAGTTTTCCAGTCTAGAATAGCTTGAATTTTGTCGGGGATGACTTCCACACCATTGGCAGATATTACATGTCCAAGGAAGACAAGTTTATCCAACCAAAACTCACACTTGGAGAACTTGGCATAGAGACGGTGTTCACGAAGCCGTGTCAGAACCAACCGAAGGTGTTCATCATGCTCTTCGTCGGTTTTAGAATAGATGAGGATGTCATCGATGTAAATGACGACAAACTTATCAAGATAATCCATGAAAATGGAATTCATGAGCCTCATGAAAGTAGCTGGAGCATTTGTGAGACCAAAGGACATGACGGTATACTCATATGAGCCATAGCGAGTAACAAATGCCGTCTTTGGGATATCCTCCTTTCTGATCTTTATTTGATGGTACCCTGACCTCAGATCCATCTTGGAGAATACTCTTGCACCAGCTAACTGATCCAACAGATCATTGATACGAGGGATAGGATACTTGTTCTTGATTGTCACCGCATTCAACGGTCTATAGTCAGAGACAAGACGAGGCACGGTAGAATCCCTCTTCTTGACAAAGAGTACCGGACAACCCCATGGTGAACTGCTAGGCTGAATAAAATCCTTCGCTAACAGCTCATCAATTTGCTCCTTCAATAGAGCCAACTCTTCCACCGGCATGCGGTAGGGCTTCTTGGAAATTGGAGCAGTACCGGGAAGCAAGTCTATGACAAACTCCACACTTCGATCAGGTGGCATGCCAGGCAATTCTTCTGGGAACACATCCGGGAAGTCACACACCACGTGTATGTCCTGGATTTCAGGAGGGGACAAGCCTTCCATGAAACATAGGGTGATCTCCGGGGAGAGGGGATTGTCTGATGATGGAGGTCCTGAATATGTGGCCCAAAACTGCACATCGTAACCGGAAGGGTGGGTCACGGTGATGGACTTAGCAGCACAGTCGAGATTAGCATGGTATCTTGCTAACCAGTCCATGCCCAGTATGGCATCAAGGCCCTTCGACCTCAAGGCTATCAACGGGAAAGGGAAGGACAGGGATGCTATGATAATCTGGACCTCAGGAGTAACGCCATCGGTTTGCCATTTAGAGCCAGGAGTGGAGATCTCCAAAGGTCGTCTCATCTTCTCGAACGGTATTTTGTGATCTTTTGCAAACGCTATGGATATGAATGAATGCGATGCTCCGGAGTCAAACAAAACCGTAGCTGTATTGCCATTGATTCGTAACTCACCCATGAGAACGCCGGGATCATCTTCAGCTTCTTCAATAGAGACGTGGTTCAGGCGACCACGCACCATAGGTCCAGCCTTGCCAGTTGGAGTGGCAGGGGCTCGTGCAGGAGTTATAGCGAGAGGTGCCTTCTGGGGGCACTCCCTGGAGTAGTGACCAGCCTGGCCACAGGTGTAGCAAGTGACTCCAGGTGGAGCAGGTAGCATAGGACGGTACCCACTTCCGCCTATCCCAAGTGTCGAAGTAGTGGGACGCGGAGGAGGTGGCCTGTATCCCGAGGCTCTCGGCATGAATGGAGCACGAGGTACGGCGCTGTAGGGAACAAACACCCTGCGCTTCTTGTTCTCAGAACCCGAGGAACTCTGGTGGTCCCCATGTGCGGGCCTCTTGGAAGCTTCCAGTTCTTTCTTCCTTGCTCAAGAGTGAAAGCCTGGTTGAACAGCTCCTGATAGGTCTGGAACCTGAAGGGCAATAGCTCATAGCGGAGCTGCGGATTCAGACCCTTGCGGAACAGCTCTTGTTTGTCAGCATCATTGGTCACGTCCCTTGGGGCGTAACGGGAGAGGTGGTTGAACTCACAACCATAAGTGCGGAGGTCCATCCGTCCCTGTTGCAAGTCCAGGAACTCTCTCCTCTTCAGATCCATGATTGGCTGGGGAATGTACTCAGCACGGAAGGCAGTGCGGAAATCAGCCCAGGTGAAGACATGGTTGGCTGGAAACAAAGCCACATGGCTTTCCCACCAACAGCCAGCTGCACCAACCAAGAGGTAGGTGGCAAAGTTGACTTGCTCCGCCAATGGAACATGCAGCGCGGAGAACTTGCGCTCCAAAGCACGAAGCCAATCATCAGCTTCCAATGGCTCCTTAGCATCAGCAAAGTGGGTGGCTGCGAGCGCAGAAACTCAGTAAGAGTGTTGCACTCGTTCCTCCGTGCATTCTGCTGCACCAACTGTTCCAGCAAGCGCTCATTGCGCCCACGATTCTCCTCAATGGCCATCAAGACTTGAGCCATTGTGGGTGGTGGCGGCAGATCATCCTCATCATCATTGTGGTTACCGCGACCACCACGGCCTCCACGACCTCCTCGAGCCATTCTGGAGATTTGACAATGACACAGTTAGTATCTTTCTCCGGATGGTCAAACAATAGCACTAGCGTCTCACAAGTACACAGACTAGGGACGATAACACTTTGCGAGAAGGAAAACAACAAGATAGGACTTGGGTCAAAGATCAGCATCATGTGCTACTAGTGAGAGTTAAGAAATCACAACTTAACACACTCCAGTTGACACAATCCGGGACCTTATGTTCAAGTCCGTGGGTTAAAACCCAAAGATAAGATCAAAAGATTTGATTTGGTAGAAACATCAGAGTTGATTTAGGATTGACAACGCAGCGGGAGCAACGTGACACATCACACTAAAGGTCGAACCCACCCCGTTTCTAATCATTTTGAAGTAACAGGTGAGAAGTAAAACTTTTAAGTCAAATTGAGGTAAGATTGCTCCGAGATTAGAGGGTAACCAGATAAGGAGTAAAAAGAATCCTAAGATGGTTTTCACAACTCATTTTTAGATTAAAAATATTTTTCACAAACACTAGACTCAACGTCGACCAGTAGAAGGGTTTCCTACAGGCAGTACTGCTCTGATACCAACTTGTGGCGCCCCGACCTGACTGCTATACAGTGATACTGTGTCCCCGGTTATCCGTTACCACCGGACACACTATCAAAGCATAATAGAGAGATCAAGACTTGTGGAACAACTGGCACATCACAGACTCTACGACACAAAAATCATTATAGTTCAACTCTTATAATAGAGAAAGATAGCAAATGACAAACAGAGGTCACAGACCCAACATTACAACATGCGGAAGCGAAGTGTGTTGTTCTAAACAACAAAAACCAAATTATGGCCTAAGAGGCCTGCAAATAAACATCCAGCGCCAGCTGTTCCGGGATATCCCAAGCTGCCACCTGGGAACCCCAGACTACTCGTCAACGTCCACAAAGAACCCACCTTCGAGGTCGGTGAAGTCTTCTCCTGAAAATAAGCAAACGACGTTGAGTTCGACGAACTCGCAAGATTAAGAGCTAATATATGCTCCATGATTGGCTTTCAAAGGTTTTATGGCTGTTTTGCATAAAGCTGATTTTATTTATAAAACACAACTTCATGGCACCGACTAATCAGATTATTTTGAAAAGGGGTAAGAAGTAACTCTTTTCTTGAATCACCTGCTTCGTCATCAACCACTGTACCTGTTCATCAAAGGCACCTCCCCGAATCACCCTCGAGGAAGTCAACCTTTCAATCTTGAGTGGTACCTCTAGTACCCAGTTTTTAATCATTCCGTTAAAGTTATTCTATGATCCTACCTTCACTTCCCAAGTTCGTCCATAACCGCGGACACGGCTTTTCGAAAAGATTTATCCCTGCAGGGGTGTACAAATGTTTGCCACGCGTACCGTCCGGCCCATTACCTGATCATTAGCTCTCTTCCTTGGAAAGCCGGCTGGGTGGGAGTGGTGTCGACTTCTCCCTCGTTAAGGACTAACCCAGGATCATCAGTGAGGACGAAGCACGGATCATCGACACCGTGCCCCGTGGCCACTCATTTTCCTAACACCACAATCCTCATCTCAGTTCATCTCCACCATCATCACGCACGCGCAAATGGAAGCCCGAACTAGAGGACCCTGGCTAGCCCCGCCCGAGTTATTTAGTCTATGAGGGTTCCTGCAAATGCATAGGCCTCACGCATGGTTGCACGCTCAGTCTTGGTTCAAGAGGCATAGAACTCGCACCTAGGCGGCGAGAACGAGACAAAGCACCACAACCACAGTGGCCTCTCATCCCCACCTTTAAGCATTTTATTATCCGTCACCACAATTCTCCACCATCATCTCAACATTTCACACCTGTTTCCAACAACACATATATCCATCGTATAGCTATGCATATAACTAGGCATGGCTAAGCATCACATAGCATTTATAAGTAGCTCGGCCAACAACACAAACCTATGGATAATAGGAGGGGAAACAGATAATGGCATAGGGAAATAATGCAACTATAGGATACTCTAATCCGACAAAAGTTGGCATTTAGAACCGCATGCAATATTATAGTGGAGAAAATATTTGCGGAAACATAGGATAAAATATGCTCAGAGGGGGGATTACGCTTGCCTTGATCAACGTGCTGGTAATACGGATCCTCGGGGTATTGTGGAGTACCCCCGGTTGCTTGATCTATCGAGATACAAAACATCGGAAGAGAACAATCAATCACCACACATGCGTTCACAAATGCAATGCGCAAACATGATGACATGACAAAATTAAGGTACTAAACTTATTAAATGCTCTCTAGCAAGATCGTCCAATTTTAAATGGGGAGCGAGAAAATAAACAACCACCGATAGAGAAATATTGCTCTACAATATCTTTAATGTTTTCCGGTGCTTAAAGTAAGGTAAACATGTATGAAATGATGCCAATTGTTAAACCATATTTTTGGAAGCATGTTGGTATAATTCACCATTTTTATGATGCACCGATAAAAGTTATTGCATTTCTAAATTCTGGACATTTTGGTATATATCACGCATTTTTCTGATGCTCCGAAGTAATCCAAGTTATTATTTTCCTTTCGTAAATTACCAATTTAACATATTTGTTTAAGTATTTTAATTCCCTCCTTTTAAATTAAGTCATGGATATAACTTGAATCCAACACATAATAATATTTAAGTCCATATAGAGAGAAGGAATAATTAAACAGGAATATTTTGGTAATGCACAACTTCGGAAAATCCGGATTTTTCATAACCGGATTATCCGGTGCACTGTACACTCGAAAAATTGACTAAGGACTACAACAGAAGCTGTACTGGATGAATTCGGATAATCCGAATTTGAACTACCCCGGAATATCCGGCTAAACAGTACCTTCGAAATTTTGTCTAAGGACTCGAAATAATTCGGTACTGCCCTTCTTCGGAAAATCCGAATGTTGCAGAACCGGATTATCCGAGTGCTACGACGCGGTGAAAAATCTCTAAGGACCAGATAGGAGCGTATACTGGCTTGGTTCGGATCATCCGAACGTCCTCAACTCGGACTATCCGAGCGAACGGAAAAACACACGGCGGCGCACGGCGACCGGCGGGGAGACGGCGACGCAGGGAGCGAGGGAAAGAACAGAGGGGTCGCGGAGGGAGACGTGCTCACCCTGAACGCATTTGCGGGCTCGGGGAGGAAGGAGACGGTCGGAGGGCGGCGTATTGCCCGCGGCGGAGCTCGGGCTGCGGCGGCGAAAATGTGGACGGCGGCGGCGATGTGCAGCCTCCGGGCTCGATTCTCTCGGCGTGGAGGTAGAGGAGCTCACGGCGGACCTTCCGGTGGTGCTGGATTTGCCCGGGAGCTACTCAATCAACGGCGGCGACGACGTCCATGGCGCGGCGAGCTCGGTTCCGTGGGGAGAGGAAACAGGGAGAAGCGGGTGAACTGGGGCTAGGGTTGGAGGAGCATGGCCTCGGTGTCGTGTTCTCCTCGCAGGGGATGCGCAGAGCAGGGGGAAGGGGGGCCTGGCGAGGCGCGAGTCACACGGAAGCGACACGGCGCCATGGCGCGTGTGGCTACAGGAGGGAGAAGGAGGTTTTTCACTTTGCCCCCTGGTACTCTTAGAAACCTCACATGTAGGTCCTTTTTAGCACTGATTTAAAAGGACATCAAGTGCATTTGATTTAATTGAGGCAGTTAGACAATTCCAAAATTTATGTAAAATTTTGTGTAGCCTTCCTATACCTTGGGCAACCACCCATAAAAATTCCAAAGCATTTGGAGTCCATTTGCTTGGGTAAAAAAAAAAGAAGTGTTGGTAGGCAATTTTGAGTATTTCCAAAATAACATTCCTTTAGAAGTTTTAAAACAAGTCAAAATGTTTATTTGAGCTCTTGGAACTTCCTCGACAAATATACAATGTCAAGGTACTTTCTGTTTTGCAAGTTTGAGTATCTTCCTTGTTGTGGAATTTGTTGGGACAAGTTTTGCATTTTAGTTTTCCAACTTTGGACAAACCAATTTAATGTGTTGTGTAGCAATTTAAATGGATGCAAGGATACATGCATGCCATGATGCAAATGAGGACACAAAAGTGAAAATTTGGTACTCAAATTTTGGGGGCTGTTACAAAAGTACTATTCATGAAAAGTTTTTACTTATATGATTCATTGTTTACTCTTTATCTATTTGTTAGCAAACTATAGATCATTGCTTTGAGTCACTTCATTCATGACATGAGCCTTGCAATATATTGATCAAGATTGTGTTAAAGCATGTATCCTCAGAAATTATTTGTTGTTATCATTTTACCTACTCGAGGACGAGTAGAACTAAGCTTGGGGATGCTTGATACGTCTCCAACGTATCCATAATTTCTGCTGTTCTATGCTTATATTATACCATTTGCTACATGTTTTATATACACTTCGTATCACTTTTATGCATTTTCTGGGACTAACCTATTAACAAGATGCCACAGTGCCAGTTCCCTGTTTTCTGCTGTTTTTGGTTTCAGAAAGTTACTTCTGGAAATATTCTCGAAATTGCACGAAACAAAAGGCCAGGTCCCTATTTTTCCAGCACGTACACGGAGTCCGAAGGAGAGACGAAGACTCGCCACGAGGTGGCCAAACCACATGGTGGCGCGGCTGGGCCCACAGCCACGCCTGGAGGTGGTTTGGGCCCCTCGGGGGTCCGCCGACATCGCCCCTTCGCCTATTTATTCCCCGAGACGCGAAAACCCTAAAACACCGAGTCATTCATCCAGAACATATTCGCTGCCGCCGCCGTCGTCAACCCTAATTCGGGGGGTTCCTGAAGCTCTTCCCGGCACCCTGCCGGAGAGGGGAATCATCACCGGAGGGCTCTACATCGCCATGCCCGCCTCCGGAGTGATGCGTGAGTAGTTCATCGTTGGACTATGGGTCCATAGCAGTAGCTAGATGGTTGTCTTCTCCACTTGTGCCATCATGTTTAGATCTTGTGAACTGCCTATCATGATCAAGATCATCTTATTGTAATGCTACATGTTGTGTTTGTTGGGATCTGACTTATATTGATACCTATGTGGAGCTGAATATTATATTATCATGTCTATGTCATTTGTGATCTTGCATGCTCTCCGTTACTTGTTGAAGCCTTGGCCACGTGAATACTTGTAACTCCAAGAGGGGGTATTTATGCTTGATAGTTGGGTTCAACCTCTATTTAACCTGGGATAGTGACAGCAAGTTATAAGGTTGTAGATGTGTTGTTGCCACTAGGGGTAAAACAGCAATGCTTTATTCAAGGATGAATGTATTGTTTACATTACGCATATTACTTAATGCAATTGTCTGTTGCTTGCAACTTAATTCTGGAAGGTGTACGGATGTTAACCGAAAAGTGGACTATTTAGGCATAGATGCATGCTGGATAGCGGTCTATGTACTTTGTCGTAATGCCCAAATGAATCTCATAGTAGACACCACAGCTCACACATGCATGTTATATGCACTTATCAATTGTCAATTGCCCAGCTGTAATTTGTTTACCCAGCATGTTAGTTATCTTATTGGAGAGACACCACTAGTGAACTGTGGACCCCGGTCCATTCTTTTACATCTGAAATACAATCTACTGCAATCATTGTTCTCTACTGTTTTATGCAAACAAACATCATTTTCCATTCGATACGTTTAACCCTTTGTTTTCAGCAAGCCGGTGAGATTGACAACCTCACTGTTAAGTTGGGGCAAAGTAGTTTGATTGTGTTGTGCAGGTTCCACGTTGGCACCGGAATCCCTGGTGTTGCGCCGCACTACACTCCTCCACCAACACCTTCGAAGCAAACCTCGTTTTCCTACTGGTCCGATTAAACCTTGGTTTCATACTGAGGGAAAACTTACTGCTGCACTCATCATACCTTCCTCTTGGGGTTCCCAACTGACGTGTGACGTACAAGCATTGTTTCTGGCACTTTAACCTAGAGCCACCAGCGTCCGGCCCCTTTCCTGGCAGTGCGTCCAACGGGGCGACGCATCGAGTCCGCCCGCAAGTTTTTTTTAGAGTTAAAAGGCCATATATGGGCAGTTCTTCCACTCCCAGTGCATACAATCTATACTGCCAAGCATCTCAGGGAACCCTCTGGCCTCGTTGATGGCCAAGAGCCGGGTCATGTCGGCAGCATTGGGCTGCCTCAAGTACTCGGGGCCGAACACCTGCACCACGGCCTTGCAAAACTTGTACATTGCTTCTAGGCACGTGGACTCGCTCATCCGCACGTACTCGTCCACAAGATCACCGGCAATTCCATATGCAAGCATG
The DNA here is from genome assembly GCA_947311845.1 of Poa pratensis. Taxonomy (NCBI): domain Eukaryota; kingdom Viridiplantae; phylum Streptophyta; class Magnoliopsida; order Poales; family Poaceae; genus Poa; species Poa pratensis. Next base: position 30,400,391 of record CAMZMU010000118.1, read on the forward strand.
CGAACGGCGGCGGTGCACTTCTGGTATGATGAGAAACCGAGGGCACCACATGCATCTAGCTTGCATATGAAATAGTCATCAAAATGCATCACCCCCAACCGGATACGGTTGAACAAAGATTTTCTCATCCGGAAACGGCGCCGGAAAATCTTGGGAGGATACGTGGGTCTGTGCGGACGAAATTAGTCCCCCCAGAGCTGGAGTTTGCCAGCTCTCCGGTTCCGGTCCAATGCAGGAGAACGGCCCGGCAACGAGCCTCGGAACACCGGCCGCATCCTCTCAATGTACTCATTGACGATGAGGGTGGCAACCAGGCCGTCACTCTCATCGTCCGAGGAATCATCCGATGATGGCACGCACAGGATGTAGTTCTTGTAGTACCATTCATCGGAGCTATCCATGGCCGAGTTCGTACCTGACGCGGTGCCGGGGCTGACGGCCGAACACCTTGTGGGCGGCGTTGGTGTCGCGGGTGCTCCGAGAGATGTGGCCGCAAGATTCACTGGCCGTGGCGGGGAGGAAGCAGCTCTGGTGACGGCGGGGAAGAGGAGCAGGAGATGGCGTCCCCGGAATGGCCTGCGGTGCCAAATCTAGGGTGCGACGGCGGGGTGGTGGTGGAAGGGGCGAGAGAGGCGGAGGAGATTGGCGTGGAGAATGGTACGACGTGCGGGCCAAGGGCGGACTAGGGCAGGACACAATAGCGCTCCGCTCGCGTCCGCGCCCGACGCATCGGTAGCCCAAATTTGGGACAAGAATGGGTCGCGGCGGATAAAAAAATGGACCGCGGTCCGTTTGCGTCGCCCCGTTGGGCCATGTTTTTGACTCCCACGAACAGGAACGGAGGCGCGCGGACTCGATGCGTCGCCCCCGTTGGAGTCATCCTTATGCTCCGTGTTTAGGGTTATAACTTGGATAATAATATGTTCAAGAGGCCGTAATTTCCACACTAACCAACGTCGCCCTCCTACGGTGCTCGCCGGCGGTACTAGGTTCGTCTCTTAATATTTAAGCGAGCGATTAGTCGCCCTTCACCGGTCCACACGTATTGAAAGCAAAGACGGACAAAGATGGGGGAGACGTAAAAAGAGTTGCTGGCTATGCCTCAGGAGTAAAACATACTCGAGGAAATGTCATATGCCGGTCGGCACGGCTCCACCAGTATATATAAATCACATGTCTGTTTTTTCAAGTTCCAATTTGTACTCATTGACAAACCTCCACCCGTCCTTGCTTTATTACTCAACGATTTAGGTGAACGGACGAGGTGGGTACGTACTCCTGTGGAGTGATTGGCTTTCTGGACGGCTGAAACGGTGGTATCAATGTGAGAATTCTTGCCCCTCCAAAAAAAATGTGGGAATTTTTCTCACATAAACCCATTAACGAAAACCTATAATGGAGCCCGAGCTACATGGAGCTTGTTTTTTTTTGAAAATTCAAAATCGACATTTTTAAATTCCCAAAAATCGCTAAAAAATTCTCTGATGTAGTTATTGTCAAGATCAACAACCATGCAAATTTTCAACTCCAAATTCGTTGTATTTTGGGCTGCACAAAAAAGATAAACGGGTGGATCTAGGTGGGGAAGAATACACAGTTTCAAAATTTTGAAATTTCCTCCGATTTTTGTTTTTTCTATAGCCCCGAATACAACAACTTTGAAATTAAAAATTTGCACGAGGGTAGATCTAAACAATATCTACCTCCAAAATTGTTTTGGCGATTTTCAGAAAATTAAAAATGTCGATGGGGGTGCTAGGGCGTTCACCACAGCTCCATGTAACTCGGGTTCCAAAATCCCACTCTCAACCCATCTAAAGAGTATAATCATGGGGTGCTAGGGCGTTCACCACAGCTCAGGATTTTCTGGCCGTAGATAAGGATTTACGGTCGATCTTAGCCATCCGATCACGCTGTTTTTTTTACTGTGCCTGGTCCCGCCTGTCATCGACCTTGCGGCTGGAAAATTCGGTGCCTCTGCGGGCGCGGTGGCAGTGGCCGTTATTCCGATGGAGCCGCTCTGGGCAGAACGGTCATTTCGCGTCTGGGGATATATAAGCCGCGTCCGAAAACCCTAGCCAATCCCCGCAGCGTCTCTCTCCTCACCAATCCCGTGCTTCTCTCCTCCCCGTGCGCTCCTCCCCAATCCCCTCCCATGCGCCGCCGCCCCTCCCTAGCTCGTCCGCCGCGCCGGCCCTGCTCCTGCTCGTCCGCCGCCACCGCCGTGGCCAGCCGACGCGCTGCCCGGTCGCCGCCCTGCCGCAGCAGAGGGGATGAGGCGCGACGCCTCTTCTCCACGCGACGCCTCTCCGGCTAGGGTTTCCCGAGTGCCGCCGCCTCCACCTCCACCCCTCCATCCTGGCCCCGGCACGCCAGCGCCGCCGTCCTTCGCATCGAGATGTCGGAGAGGAGGCACGTCGAGCAGCACTAAAATCCGGCCGCAACAGAGACGAGGACTCCGTGGGCGTGAGAGCACGGCGGCAGGTGTGTATCTCTATTCTCCACCTCTGATTCTCTCTCTCTCTCCCGTCTCACCTCCTCTCTCTCAGCCATCGGTGGCGGCGGCGCACACGAGGAGCTGGGGATCGACGCCATGCGCCTCTCCTCTTCCGGTTTCTCAGAGTTAGTGGGTGGAAGGGATGGGGCGGCGGTTTGAGGGAGAAGACGATGCTGGCCGGAGCTGCCCCTGGCCATGGCAGCCCATAGGGTGAAATATTTCTGCGTTTGTGCTCGATTTGGTGTTTTCTTGACAGGCACAGGGGCTGTGGCCTCGGTGGGCTTTCTATCTGATGTTGGTGCGGCTCTTGGCACTTCAAAAACGGGAGACCTTTGCTCCAGCGCCGGTGGGCTTCGTCTTCGGCGTCCGTGCAGCACCTGGCACATCTGGAACGGCCGGCTTTCGCTCCAACTACACGTACATCGTCATCCACATGGGGAAGCAGGTTGGGATCTATCACTTCTTGCTTCTTGGTTGTTCTGAGATGTGGATCTAGATACTGGCTGGCAGTTTGTGGCGCTGCTGCTAGCTTTTTTTGGCAATTGCTAGCTAGCCTCAAGCTGCTTGGTTTGATACATGGAGATATAGAGCTAGCTAGCCTGCTGCTATGTTCGATGATAAGATGCGGGGAGGCAGATTCTAGCTAGATTGCTTTGTGACGCTGATGCTTGCTAGCTTTTCCCCTCTCTTGCCAGCTAGCCTGCTCAATAGTTTATGGAGATTTATTTCCTGATTTCTTCATTTGGTTTGCAGCAGTTGGGAACAATACATCTACTGTAGATTGGGTGTTCCTATTCTTCCCACTTCTTTATGAATTCTTGGTCTCCTAAATAACATGTGTTTTCTGATCAAATTTCAGTGTCAATGACAACAGGGTAACCAAGGTTTGTGCTACTTTTAGTAGTAGCATTATGATAGTTGTGAGAAAGGAGGAAGGCAAGGTGTACAAGATGCTTCATTGCTTAAACTCTATTTTCGTTTACTCTAAATGTTGGTGGATTTATTCCTCTTCAGATTCAGGTTTATATGCCCATTTTTTCTACCACTAACGAGTAACTAATTGCAGGTAAAGGCAGTGATGGTTCAGCTTGCTGGAATGATCGTATATCACGTGATTAAAATTGAGGTTAGTGTTTTGTGTCCATCTCTGCTCTTTTCCAGATCTTTGTCTTTAGATTCCATGCCACAAAAAGTATACTATACATATCGTATTATGTGTTCCATTTAGTGCCACACGCTGATACGAAGGTTTTTGTGATACAATTTTTTTCCAGAAGAACAAAGTCAAAAGGCTGATATGGATTTATTTGCAGCTCAGTTTCCATATGTTTCTCAGGTTTGTCGTCCCTATTTTCTTTAACTCGACTTTGTGTTATTTTTTTCTGTTTCTTCCAATCCAGCCGTGAACACTTCCAGCTGATTGTGTAGTGATCTAAACCACAGTCCATTAGTTAGGCGTAAAAGTTGATGCCCAAGATATATTTGCAGCATGTAGGTTATGTGCAGTGTGTCCATGCCCATCTTCAAAGAATCACATATTGCTCATGTGTTTCTCTCTATGTTGCTGTTTCTCTATCGGTCGCCTATCTCGCGCGCCTGCTCTGTTTTGCCTCTTCCTCCTCCTCGGTGCTTAGCAGGAGAAGCGACTGTTAATGTCAGGGACATTTATACTAATTGATTTCATCTATTACCATCATGTGTGTTATTTCATAAGTTTCCTATGAACATTTAGGGTTTAGCTAGATTCTGATATGTTCTATGAATTGTCGATCAAATATTGGTGCTCCTTGCCTTCTGTCTGGTTATGGAACTGATATTAATTTTATGATTGTCCGATCTATGAAGTAGTGCTTTTCTTTGACAATACTTTGCTGCTCCGAAGTTCTGCTTTCCCTTTGACACTGCTTTTATCCCTCTTGCCCGAATTTAGTCGCTTACACGTGACCGAGATTCTCATTGTTTATGTTTGTTCATGTTTGTGTTTGCATTACAAATCATGAGTTGCATGTACGAGTACCGTCCCCAAGCATGCTATTGTATTTGTTTACTATAAAGTTTGCAATTTGAGGCTGGCATTGAAAGTCAAAACATGATTTCATCTCTCTTATGAGAGTTTACTGCTGTGTCCACTGCTCTCCCTACAAAAAATGTTTCATTATAAGGCTATGAGATCTGCACCAGCTGGAATGAAACTTAACTGAGGTACCTTGCATCTATAGATTGTGGCCTAAAAATAGATTTATTTGCTGGCGACTATTTCAGGTTGTGCAGTAACATGCTATTGTAAGTGTTAGCCAGGACAATTCTGTTGTTCAAGGTATATGTTGGGATTAATGAGATTCACAAATGTGTCAGGTTGTGCGATTAGATCTGGTCCTGGATGAACTAATTTTGTAACCTATGTGACTTAAAAAAGTGGATGTATGGATGATCTGTTGTATGGATACGATCTAATTCTAGAAATCAATGTATGCATGCAGGTTAACTTATTGCCATTTTTTGTCATTCCTTTAATTAGGTACCATGGATTTGCAGTGGTTTATGTTGAAATTGTTATCATTATTCGATTGAGGATGGCGTTCTATGATTCCTGGAGCCGATAAATTGCTTATGTTCATGTATATCTTGATCGGTACTGTTCATGACTCTTCTTCGGCACTGGTTATTATTATGCGAGAAAGCAGATGGGTATGTTATGTGTCTTAATGTATTCAATATTGGCTTCACTGTCATTTTTATCTCCACGGAAAATAACAACTGCTTTGTTCTTATTTTCTGTAGGCAAGATGGTTTGAGTGGCATCTCAGCTCGATGTGCCAGGGCCATATTCATGGTTCAGTGCTTCCAGGTAGATCTAGCATCTCAACCGACACAGAAACATCCATTTTTTATTCATCTTTCTACAGCCCTTTTCCATGTTTATTATGATGGTTTCTAGCTTTGGCTACCATCTAATTTATTGCTCCTGAATGATTTTGCATGAAATGATTCTGGAAGCCAATTCCTTGCAGGCATATGTTTTATAGTGATGAAGGCACAAGCGGATGCTCCTGGCGGTGGTGCTCACAGTTCTTGGCCAGAACACTTTCCCACATGGCGATGCATCTCCTTGGGACGGCAAGAAAATAATGGATGGGTGCCGCAACATTTGGTGCTGGTTGTGGTAAGTTTCTGGTCCAAAATTGATACTGATAGGTATGTAGCTTTAGTTCCACCATGGTGATGACGAAAAATTCACCACTTTTTATTTAGGTTTTATTCAGTACTTAAATGTATCACTATGTTGCGACTTTACATTTAGTGTAACCCTGCATGTATTGTTTGTTGGTTTGAACGGCTTCTGTAATTGGCCAGAATTGTTCCATATTAAGAGGCAATGGGAGTTCTCTTGCATATGTGATTACTCATTCTTGACATTACTGGATTAGCCCTTTTAGGTAAATGCACAATTCTTCTTTGAGACGGGCTATTTTTACTTTGGTTTGATGTTGGGTACATTTAGTTAATCAGAATTGTAGTAGATTTTCTTTAACATTTAGTCAATATCCACTTTTTTCCTGATGGGTCGTTGATGAAAATGCATGATCTTTAATGCAGTTACTTGACTTGGAGGTTTGATTCAGCAGTGTACCTCATGCACGGTTGGTTGATGACAAAGAGGGAAGGATCTTACAACTGCAAAGTTGCCAAGTTTAATCATTCATGTTAAGAACCTTGGCTTAAAAACAACGATGAATTTTTTGGGGCTGGACCTGAACACGCTGAAACCTACAGGTTCGACCCCCAACCCCCTCTGTATTTGCTGTTTTAGCATTTTATTAGCATCCATGAGCTGGATTAGTTTACATGTGTGGATGCATTATTTTCCATTTTTGTATCAGTAAGATATAGATCATGCATAGTACAAAGTTTAATCACACATATGTACCATTGCATTGACTTCTTGCTCCTATTCATATTGGAACTGATGTTTGTTTGCTTGAAATTTTATCTTGTTTGTGATTTAGTCATTTGGCAATCTCCATTCTCTTCACTACCGCCCCAATCAATGATAAGTGTCTTAAAAATGTTTATGTTCATTTTCCACGGATAGGCCTATTTGAATTGGAGCCTGCAGTTCGGCCTAGATGATGGCCTTGCTAAATACGCCCCCATGGATGGAGGCCTTGCTGAACAATAATGAATCACATATCTCTCCTAATTGTTTCTGTTTGAAATTTATGAAAAAAGTTGTCAGGAAATAAATATCCACAGAGCCCTTGCTAAGCAATAATGAATCACATTTTTCAGTTCACAGCCAGCTACCGGCCATAACCTAGCCCTGCTAATGCCAAACCAACTGAATTTTCTTATCGAGTCTTAACCACCACGCTGAGAGCTTGGCTCCTGCATTTTTTAAGATGCCAACAAAATTTGCCTTTCTGCTTTCTTGCTATTTAATTTGTTTCCTTAAGTCAGTGGATGGTTATTTCTCCTACTGAGTATTAGAGTTACAACTGTATGCATGTCATGTCAGCCTTCCCAGGACATGCAGTTCTGAACTTGCTTGCTGCTCTGTTGATTGCAAGAGTAGATGATAATAAGCTATACGGCAAGTTGCCTCACCCCATCATTTGGCCTTTCTAGAGCTTGATTTGAAAATTCTTATCAACCAAATAAGTGGTCCTGCATCTGCACAAGTTTTCCTTTACCAAAATCTGCATCTTTATGTATTGTCTTTTCCTTTTTATTTGCTGGAGCTTTTCCCAAGATGCAGATAATAAAATGCTACTGATGGTTCTATCCTTTTCAAATATGCATTATATCATCAATAAATTTGTGACGTTGTGTTTTCAAAACTATGCCTCGCTTTTGTGCTCTGTCTTTAAAAGGTCAGTTGTTTGCTTATGATTTCGGTTGCTTCTATTTTCGCAGAAAGTCAATTTTAATGCTTTGTTTTGAAGTGATCTTAAAAATTCCGTTAATGTAATCATAACGGTATTTGCAACTCAATAGATAATTAGCACTAGCTCGTGAGACCTGAGGTGTAGTATACCTTTCCCGCTTCAAAGATAGGTATTTAAGGTTACTTACGTGCTCTGTTACTTGCTGCCAAAAAAAAATGTTGACATCGTGAAATCATTATTATATATTTAGTTTAGTGACAGAAAATTTACAATTGTTAGTTATTCTTCTGTTACCCATCATGTTGACATTAACTTCATATCTATACCTAATAATAAAGGGAGGAACGTTTCTTCCCCCAGATTTTCGTCCGTTTTGAGTTTCTTGTCGTACGTCGCTATTTTCCTTGGTAAGTTGTATGTCTCCACGTTTGTTTAGTCTCTCGACGAAGAATACAACTCGAGATCGATCCGGTATTGGGCTTTCCTACTTGACTGTTTCCTATCCTAGCTCCCACCCCCTGGTTCGCTATATATACAGCTCGAGAACTATCCAATACCTGCCCTAACCCACGATCATCGATCGATGGAACAAGCGAAGAAGTTATTGGCCACAACGATGGAGGGCGTCAGTATGCCGATCTCGACGGCTCACCGGGAGGACCGATCTTACTGGCTCGAGCGTCATCTTCGATCGATGGAACAAGCGAAGAAGTTATTGGCCACAACGATGGAGGGTGTCAGTATGCCGATCTCGACGGCTCACCGGAAGGACCGATCTTACTGGCTCGAGCGTCATCTTCGCGTGCGGCGTGTGGAACGACGGAACGTTGTCCGTTGAAGTCGACCTACCGCCATCATTGCACGTACATGGCGGTGGCGGAGGCGCGCACCCTCGACTTCAACAGGAACATAGAGGAAGCGTCCGAGCAGATCAATTGGTGGGTCGTGAAGGTCATTGAGAAATCTCATCAACGAACCAGTTCCACGGCTCCTGGTTCTGCACGTATCCGGCCGGGTACGCGTCAGGGCGAGGGATCTTGCCGTGGTGCGTTTTTTTTTTTGCCTCACGCGATGCCGCAGGCGCCCAATCCCCTGCGCCGGCTCTCCCTACTCACATAGCGCCACTATCGCAGGACAGGAGGATGGGGACGCCTCATGGAAGGCGGCTGTTCGCTGTCCAAAGGCACGGCGAAGGCCGTCGAAGGCCTCGAGCGCGATTCATCTGAGCACGAGAATATTTGGAGCAATGGCCAGCGTGCAGATGCATCGGGCCAGGACAATGATGAACATTGCTGCGGCGAGGAACCTAAATCAGACCAAACTTGCGTGGTTGAAAAGCAGTGCCGCCCTAGACACTAACTCATGTATTCTCTTCTTCCTTTTCCCCAAAATATGAATCTGCCGGACTCTCAATCGCTGCTAAACCTCTGTCTTTATACACTGATATAGTTCTTTATCCAGTTCGATCTGCATTACACACGCTGATTGTGTAAAGATGGTAAGACAGCACGGATTTTTTCTTACATTTCATGATGCTAATTCAGTCTTATTAGGATGTGTAATGTATTGTTCTTCCAGCTTTGCTGCATACGTCGTTCATCCTATGAAGGAACTGGGCTAGCACATTAAGTTAGTAGAAGTAAGTACATTTGCTTCACTTGCATGTTCAAGTGAAACATATCAGTCTAATGAGCAGAAGCGGATACAGAACTAACGAACTTGCGAAGTTACAATGAGAATTGATAAAATAGATCATGTTCTACTCCATGGACTATAACTTTAGGATGTAATCCATCATATTCCACTCCATTAGGATGTCTACTGCATCATTCCATTCTGGAGATTTTTTTTCCGGCCTATTTAGTATGCCACAACTTTATTTGCTACTATCTGGTAAAAATACTCCGCCACTAGATACATTGCCCCATCTTACAATGCAATTGATCTAACGATAGTATGTATCATTGATCTTTTTCTTCTTTAATATTTTACTAAACCACTCAAATAGTATGTACCCATCGCAACACACTTTTTCATCTTGTCGTCCAGCATCATTAATCCGGCAGCACCGATGTGCCGGTAAGAACTTTATACTACATGACCATATTTTTTTTCTCCCGTTGCAACGCACGGGCCCTTTTGCTATATTATTTTAAGTAACAACCAGGATAAGAGATAGCTTACATGTTGACATTAACTTCATATATTATTTTGGCTCATTGATTGGTGCTATGATCTGAAGGGGCACATCATTTGTGGCCTGAAAGTATTGATATAAAAAGTGCGACTTGAGTCCCAGGATTTTTTTTACATATGAAAACCGGCATTCTTTTGAGAGTTGTCACATGCACATAGTCAATTACTTATTCATGCCATACCACATGGAATCCAACATATATTGAACTTGCTTTAGGTTTTGACATATCACATTCAGGATCTAGATACTGCTAAATACTACCTACAATAGACAGTGGCTTAAAATTGCACTACGAATGTGGAACTGTTCTTTTTTTCTTGTGTTTGATCTGACTATCTTCCCTTGATTGTGCAGGTTGCATACTGGTATCTTTGGATTTATGCTCATTTTGATCCAATCAAACTAACCCATGGATTTGAGGCCACCGTTGAGATAATAACTTGATTCCTTTTTTTCTTTCCATCAGCCAAAAAACTCAACCTGATTGCTAGATCACCTCAATTTTTCAGGTCTAGATTGTTAGTACATATTTCTTGGTATGTTGATTGTCAGTCCAATACACATGTTTACCTATTTATCTCCTTTCTATATGCTCATATTTCTGATATTTTGGATAAAGTGATTACCTTTCTGCATGTCTTAAAACCCATTGTCTGTTCAAAGTATATCATCCTCTTAGTCGGGATATAGCTATGGGTCTGTTTATTTTGCTCTCGTGCCATGTTGTCATGCACACGGCATGGCAAGCAACCATGAGCCTGCATACTAGACAGAATATATAAATTTATTCTTTTCTAGAATTTACGGAGTAAGGTTTGGAAAGAAGGGTTCTTTTAGTATCAAGAAACATCTACTTATATTATCAGTTTATATTACTTTGTCAACCATCATCTGACATATCAGCTATGCCTTTAAATTACTTTATCAAAATTAGCAGCAACATTTTGTTCCCTACTTATTAGTGTGGTTTCCTTTTATTGATGTATGGTGTTTTCCTATGTACGTATTAGTTACGTTTGTTATTCACTACTATCGCTTGAGTACCCAAAGAAAAAACTTCTATGCTTCCTGATTCCTATTTTTGGATGTGACATGTAATACTGATTGTATTTTAGGTTACCCTCTAGAAACCATAGTGCTTACTATTGTTTCAAACTACACAAATTAGCTCTCAGCTATTTATGATTTTTTTTTCTTGCCTGCCTCCAGGTACCCATTTTTAGTGTTATTTCCGCTCCACCATCGCCTAGGGCCCTAGGCCCGATGCCTCTTTGTTAAGTCTACCAAGACCGGTTGTCTTGCCCTTTTGTTCATGTTATTGGTTGCATCAAGCTCCTTATTAGGTGTAGAGTTCATGTCTCCATTGTTTACCTTCAATCGGTGAACTAATCAAGATATTTGTATTTACTATTGTTTGCATGTATGTATGTGTTATGTGGACCTCATTGTGACGCTATACAATCATCATATGCTATGCTATTATGATGTGGACTTCTAAATTGCTGCCCTGGAAGGTTCTCTCCTTAGCCATTTGTTTGATTTGTTTGTTCTCTTTTTATGCTTTACCTGTTTCTTCAGGTTCTCTTGATTTTGTGTTGTGGTAATCGTTGCCCTATATTCATACGTTGGATACTAACAATCTTACTAATGAGTACAATACATGGGAACCACAGGCAAAATATTGTTAGAATCAACAGGTGGAACGAGGCAAGCCGCGAATTCTAATGATATGCTGATTGTTGATTTCATACGATCCAACAAATATGCCTTCAAATCTACAGACTTGTGATCAAATACATACGGATATAAACTATCATTTTAGTAATCTGTATAAATTGTCGAAACCACGGGCAAAAAATTCAAAGAAACTACAAATGCCGCGCGGCGAGAGGCGCCGTTCGAATCTAGTTAAGGACTATAACAACAACTTCCATAGAAATTTTTGGTTCTCTAAAGTCTAAAGGTCAGCTGAGACTCTAAAATACTACGGGAAATATTAAGATATTAGGTTCAGTAGTTTGGAGCAACGCCATCTTGTCAGTGTGTGGCATGCAAAAAAAAAAAAAAAAATCCTACTGTCTTACATCCAAAACGTAGAAATGCTAAATACACACGAATGTTTTTTTAATTGCTAATGTATGCCATGAGTGCATAAAAGGCACAATAAATCATTTAGGGCATGTACAATGGTTATATCTTAGCATTACCATGTAGGACGATTGCTGAGGTGGAGGAGAGAGAAACAAAAAAAGAGACATGTCTTATCTCTTGATCTCTTAGCACAATATGTTTCACCATCAAATTAGGGATAACTAGGTATTGAAGACAAGACTACAAAATAACCATTGTACATCATGTTTTTTTTTTATCATATCTAGATTACATGGCACGTGTATAATAAGACTGTCTTATCGACCATCGTACATGCCCTTAGCGTGACAAATTGTTTGGCACCTTAAATCATTAACCCAATTCAGAATCCCTTTACACTGTTAGCTTTGTATCGACGGGAGCATCTGAGTTAAATCATACTGGAATATTTTTAGAAAATACCTTTTTCAGACGCTTCTGTTAACCATCGGTAATGCCCTAGTTGATAGCCACTTTCGTAACAAGTTATCGCTTAGTAACCTTGGCACCAACAACTTGACAAGTTCATAAATTGTTCACTCTCCATTCGGAGTTATAGATGTCTTGGATATTTCAATATGGGTTCACGTGACCACTCTCTCTCTTAGGCTTGGTGGTACGAATATAGCAATCTAAGAGAAAGTAAACATAGTACTCCCTCGACCTCTCCTTGAGGCTCTCGCGGAACCCATCTCGAAACCCTAGCCCTCCCGCGTCGCCGCCGCGGGCGACCGGGGGCTCCCCTGCGCCGCAACCTCTCCCTCCCTCTTCTCCTTCTCCTCCTCCTAGCCATCGGGCGAAGCCCGGGCAGCGTCGGCGACGACGGGGCCTTTTTCTCCCTGACGCGGCGACGACGGCGCGGCAAGCGGTGGCTGGGTGGGGGTGTTGCTCTCGGCGTGAGGGGAGGGGGGCAATGGCGAGTTCTGCTGGCGTGGAGGCTACGCGGACCTGCGTGCATGAGCGGCGGCGCTTCACAGCGGCGGTGAGCGCTCGGGCGGGCAGCGGCTCCTTCCCGGTGACCGGCCATCAAGGGCCATGGGCGGGTGCTTGCGACGGCTGTGGCGGCGGTGGCTCAACATCGACGCAGTAGGGGACAACACAGTGGTAGGGCTAGGTGGAGCTCGGGTGCTGACCATGGCTAGGTTCCTTGGCCCAGATCTGGACCCGATCTGGGTTTTACAGGCCCGACCCGTGCGCACTCCATGATTCTATCTACAGGAGGGACAACTGTGACCTTGGTGCTGCAGCGCGGCGTCGGGCCTGTGAGGGCCGATCCGGGCCTGACAGGACCTGCTACTGTGTCCGGTCGCGACCGTCTCGGACGGTGGAGGACGGGATCTCCTCTTATCGGTTGTGGTTGTCGCTCTCGCGGGCCTAGTTTCTTTCGCCGACCCCACTTGTCCATCACGGTGACCCTGCGACTTGTTGGTCCCTTGGCTTGAGGTCACGGACGCCGGGGCGGCAGGCCTGGAAGGTGGACTGCATGGGTGTCTCTGCGGCGAGCGACGTAGCGGTGGTGATTGTCTCTCTCGTTGGTTGTTTTGATGGCGAGGAGCGGACATCGGGGGTCCCTGGTGTTGCGGCGCTTTGGCTTTGGCAGCTCCCCAATCGTGTTTCGGATGCCGAGCTCGGAGCCGGTGGACGGGTCCTTTGTACCGGGCGTGGGGCGAAGGGTCTTTCGGGCGAAAGCTCAGCACTTCGGTGCTAATGGCGGCCATGCCCGCGGGTATGTTTACCCTCCTAGGGGCGCTGTTGTGGGTCCCTTCGACGCGTCAAGGCTCCGGGTGAAAACCCTTGACCGTCGGTCTCGACGACTGCGACGTGCCATGTCGTTACCCTCTTGGGGGCATCGTCCTGGAGTTCGGTATCTCGTGGGCATGTTCTGGTGTTCTCCGGTGGCAAGTTTGGCGTTCCTTGTTCTTTTTTTTTATCTTTGATATGCTTTATAAGATCTTCCCCTCATCACGTTGTATCGGTTCGGCGTTGTGGCTTTATTTATAAAGCGGGGCTCCGGCCTACTTCGAGATGCAACAATTATGTAAATGTTTGATAAATGTTTCATCTAGGCAGCTCGCATGGTTCTACATCCTGATGGTACATAGAGAAAGATTGATCAAGCTACTATCAAAAGGGGTAGGACTATTACTCCGAAAAAGGGGTCCGAACAAAAACATTGTCCACGAGTTTTGTATGTTGATCTGAACGCTCACACGAGCTCACCAATACACTGGTAAAGCCATGAGACCAAAATCCCTCCCCCCGGAGAATATTAGGAACATGAATCTTGTTTCGAACTCTCATTGAGAAAGACTCTATGGTGAAGATAATCCGCTAATCTGATTAACAATTTAAGAGATAAAATCGTTATTCTTTTTTGTGGAAACACGGTACAAACACAAACAGGTACAAACACGCACACCCTACCCCTATAAACAACTCCGACACACTGAGCCAACGAATCAGGTTTTGAGATTGACGAAATCATCACGGACTTCCCTATTTGGTTCCTACTGAAAACTATATGCTGTTTCACAATCGTTTAAAATTCTAATTTAGCAACTAATGTCTTTGTCAGCGGCAGATTCGGTCTCGATGTAACGGGATTTCGAACCGTGGGTATGTAAGGTAGATTTGCCAAATAAAAAAGCAATCACATGAAGGAAGAACACGTAATTTTAATTCCTTCCCTGTCTCATCTCAGCATCCTAATCCTCAACTAATCCTGCTTTCCTTATTTGTTCTTAAAAAAATCATCATTGCCCTACAAAGTACAAAAACATAAAGAAAAAGGAAGAACACGAAAAAAAAGGAAAAGGGAAAAACCCACTTCTTCTCCAGTCCACCTCCTCCTGCGAGCGCACGACGCAGACAGCAGCAACCGAAGCGAAGCCAAGCTTGCTTCTCGCCGCAGCAATACAGCGCAGCACAACGAACCCAAAAGGGAAAGGAATAGCCGAGAGGGAGAGCAAGAGGAACAGCGCGAGGAGCTCGAGCTGCTAGGAGGAGGAGGAGGAACAGGCGAAACCCTAGGATTCTCGCCCATTCCCCGCGGTGGGGTCCGCTGGGGCTGCGCTCGGATCTGCCTCGGAGCTTGCGCCTGCGGCCGGGAAATCGGGGGACGAAGAGGCTGGTGAGTTGGGTTCAGGGCAGTCCCGGGCCGCCGATGCTGGAATGTGTCTGGGTGGAGTGGTGATTCGGACTTTTTTTTTTTTCGTCTTCTTCTTCTTCTTCTTCCCTTTTTGTTTGGCTCGGAAGCATCGTACTGCGGTGGTTTCGTTGATTTGGTTCTTGAATTTGGTGGTTGTGTTGGGGTGGAATGCGGGGATGGGGGTAAGATTTATCAATAATTGGTGGCCTTTTGATGATTCTTGTTTTTTTTGTTGATCTTACTAGCTTGTTGGATCTAGTTTGTTGGTTTTAGCTGTGAAATGTGGCACAATTTTAGCCAATTATTATCCATGATTTCTTGCTGCTTGGTCCCCGTGCTCAGTTCCAAGGAATTTGTGGTTATTGGATGGGAAAACGACTCCGTGAACCACTCTTGTATGTAGTTCGGACTTGCTTGCTTTAGTTTTTCTAGATTCTGTTTTTTAATTTTAATTTGCTTTGACTGGCATCGAGCTCTTGCTTTCTATTCCTTGTTGATTTAGTGCTGGTCGTCCTGGATGATTTCTTATCTTTTTTTTTTTGAGAATGATGATTTCTTATCTGAGGATTTTATTTTTCACGGGTTATTATCCGAGAACCTCTGTGTCACGGCTGATGCAGTTTCATGTGATGGAAGTGGTGGTAAACGGGTTGATTCCAGTTTATGTTTTCCTTTTCGGTTCCCTGTGGCCTGAACTTGACTACAAACGGCTTGTGTTGTTGCTGTGTTTCATCAGTTTGTTCTGTTTTTTGGGCTATAATTCGGTACACCACAGGTTAAGCTATGGAATGTAAGTAGGAGTGAAAATTGGAATATGTATGTTTTGTATAGTTAAATTGGATACTTTATTCATATGATGCTTTGACCATGAAGTAGGTTTATTGTTTGTTCGGTCGTTACATGCAAGGTGTGTTTTAGATACCAGCGTGATTCATCCATAGATGTGACGAATGGGCAGTTTGGGTACTTGAGTGGGAGAAACTGCAGGTCCAACTTTTTGGGTGCTCTCAGTACCTTTTTAGTTGTCCCGTTCTGTTTGTAGCATGATAGCTTCCTTGGTTCAATTGGGTGGATAGTTTCATTTGGCAGTGTGATGGATGGTTCATTTTGTCAATTCATGATGAAATTGACACGTCTTTTTTCTTCTTTGCCACTTTCTTGTCTTTTGCTAGTACAATTTCCTTCATGGCTACCATTTTTTCCCTTTTGTTTTGGTGCATTTTTTGGTTTGTCCAGATTCTGAATAACACTTTTTGTATTGCAGATCGTGGTAAATAATTTGCTTGCTGAAGTATTCTGGACTGGCTATGATTTCAGCCTGATGTCTCTGAAGCATAGAAGCACTTGGAGAGATTAATTGGCCATAAACGATGCCACCTTCACCCTCACGGAGATCTCCTTCAAGAGAGACTTCTCACAAGAGGGTTAATAGTTTTGGGAATGCACTGCCTGCCAAACCGAAAGATGATGAGCTCACGTTGTTCTCTGATATGCAGAAAACTGAGATTGAGAACTTCTTACTAGAGCCATCCGAGGATTTTGATGATTCCATCTGTAATGCTCATAGATACCCTCATCCTTTATACAATCATGTACTTCTATTTTTATTTATGCAATATCCTATTCCCTTGTGTTAACATCGAGGCTCTATTAATGCTTACTTTTTGTTCATGTATATCAGCAAAATTGAACTTTTTCCCAGATGTTAAGCTTGGTATCAACGTCCCAACACGAGGAGAAAGCAGCCATGATTTGCTTAAGGTGGATGGTGATAAAAATGATTATGAGTGGTATGGACACTTAATAGCACATGTTGCTTTGTTTTGCTCTATGTGCTGGTTATGAGCATCTTCTGCTTTATATGTTCTGCCATCTGGCATGCATCTTTTTGCAGTGCTTGTGTTATTTACAGTATAATATACGTAATATCCATTGTGGAGTTTTTGTTTAGTAAGGAACCTTAGTTCAGCTGGGTAGCAGAAGAGATACAGCGCATGGGGGAAGGGGCGCATGATACGCAGATCAGCTGGGTAGATAAGGGTATAGGTTTCAGGGGAGCAAATGGAATGTGCGGAACTATGGAAGAGATATATTTGGAAGATTGGCTGCTTCATTGCTTGGTTTGCCATTTGCATGGACGAATACATTGGGCATAGCCCTAACTTCTACTTTCTAACCATCTTAATTCAAGAAAATTGGCTGAAAGCTAAAACAAAAATTGATAGTAAGAGCATAGAAGCACTTGAATTTCTTGATATAAATTGATAGTAAGAGCATAGAAGCACTTGAATGTCTTGATAGTAAGAGCATGTGCACATTACAAGGGAACTAAAATAAATTAAGTTGCAGTTATAGTTTCACACTATTCACACTTTGTGTTCAATGTCTTGATAACTAGCTGCCCTAACTTATTGAAGAACGGTTACCATAGAATAGCAATCATCGGTCTGTCCCCAGTAGATTGGTAGCTCAAAGTTGATGATCAGTGGGTATGTTCAGCCTTGTTGGTTCTGTAAGTGTAGACGTGCAATACTTGTGTGAACTAGGTGGTCTAGTAGATGAGATGAGTCTCGTCATGATGAACTCCTTAGCCTTTTTTCTGTTAAGTGTAAATTTGTCCTAAGTGCCATGTCTTGTGTAATTTAAGGTTGGTGTCAGTACACACAGTAATGGCTTCAATGAGCTACAAGCTTTGTAATAATGAAGCAGGTTTTTCATCTTTGTTTTATTGTGTGTTTGTGTCATGTAATTGTATGTTCCATCAAGATAACATGGTATTCTAATTCATTAGTCAATTGAAGAAAATGGTGAGATTCGGTTGTCTCAGCATCTTATACTTGATCAGCATGAGGAGCGTTTTCAATTATAACTTTATAAGTGTCTAAGAGTTTTCAACGAAGAAAATATTTTTGTATTGTCATGGGTGTATGTGATTTATTCTTTTCTAAAGTTGCTTTGGACTCTAATTTGTCTGTAAATTTCCTGCACTGCAGTGTTGTTTCTCATCTCTATTCCATATATCAGTTTGCCCGCTTAATATTACATTGTTTAAAACATGTTAAGAATGCCCTATCCCTATTTATATAAAGCTTCGGAGTTATCATACACCAAATTTGTTTGCTTTATGCATCCTTGGCTCAGATCATACTTCTTACCCTCATTGTAACGGAACATATAAATCTTGTGTATAAATGACTTGATTGCTATCTTTTCAATCAACAGGCTGTTGACTCCTCCAGAGACTCCACTTTTCCGTTCATTAGATGACGAAGAACAGTCTGTCGGCCACGCTCCCAGGGGCAGAGCTCAGAGTAAGTCTATGCACATTTCGAGGTCATCCACGGTGAGTGCTATATCTAGCATAGTTTTTTCCCAATATTTGTAAATGTGAGCTTGCAACAATTACCTACCAGTTTTATTGTTCATTGTTCATACACAGATGGATAATGCACAACGATCTAGTAGAAGCAGTGCAAGCCCGAGTAGGCTTAGCCTGTCTCCACACTCCATGCCAAGGACAAGGTCGCCTAATTCAGCTTCTCGCGCTAGCCCACCACTTTCTCTTCAACACCAACGCCATCGCGAAGACCTTCAACTCCTCCAGCTGCTAAGATATTAGCACCTCCCGGAGGTCTCCAAGCCCAGTCTCTAGGAGGATGAGTACTGGTTCAAGTGGCCCAGCATTAAATGGAACAAGGGGAGCTTCTCCAGTTAAAACTAATCACAGATCTTCTTCTCCACAACCTCAAGGATGGCAGTCCAATGATCCTGGTTTCTCTTATGATGCACCTCCAAACCTTCGTACATCTCTACCAGATCGTCCAGTATCCCGTTCAAGAGGTGGATCCCCTACATCTTTCAGTGGACTAGATACGGGTTCAAGAGGTAGAAGGCAATCGATGTCTCCTACTCCAACTAGAAGAGCTAGTTCATCACATAGCGTTGAACGAGATCGATTGAGCACGTACAGTAAAGCTTCTGCAACATCTTCTGGTGAAGATGATCTGGACTCCATGCAGTCTATATCAGTTGGCTATTCTAGCTGCCCAGCTGTAAAAAAGAGCTTGGCAGTGATTAAGACGAGAACTATTGCATCATCAAAGAAGCCGTCCAAGAATTTCTCCCCTAGTTCAGCCCCAAAGCGGTCATTTGATTCTGCAGTTTGGTTGATGGTAAGTGTTGCCCTGTTTTTTGTTAGGATGATGGATTGTTTTCACTTGGGTAATACAATACTGCCCTTTGTACTCAATTGCCAAAACTAATTTGTAAATTTGAATAAGTTGCATATTTAACAGTTTATTCAATCGGTTACTCAGTTACCCTGGTTTTAGTCCCTTTTGCTTTATAGCCGCCGCAGCTTCTGATTGCAGGAATCCAGGGACTTCCGTAAAAGCAATTTGTTATACTTTTGGAAGAAAACAACTGTTACATCAACTATATTTAGTGGTGAAGTGTTTTGGATGAAGGCCGTTGTGAATTAACAGTCAAAGAGTAGCTTAACAGGAAAACATTTGTTCATCCCAAATATTTGGTTGGCAAATTCTCCAGTTACTAGGTTCATATAACTGTTTTTATCGCTAAGTTGCTTAACTCATGAAATGTTTAGGAGGTGTTTGGTTCGCAGCCACACTTTGCCAAGCCTTAGTTTGGCATGTGTTTGGTTCTTGCCACACACACTTTATTATCCATATAGAGTGTGAACTTTTTCCCAACTTTTGCCACACTCTGCGGCACCCAATTTCTCGGTGACACTTCTGTGGCTGCCACTCTTGCCAAACTTAGGCTCGGTATAGTGTGGCTAGGATCATTTCATCAGATATTGTGTGATACAGTAATTTGCTTTCTCATCCCTTGTTCACCAAATAAGTGTAGCTTCTTCTGCTAAACATATTTACCCCTTGGCTGTTGCATAGTCTATTAGCATGATCCGTCCCTTGTGCTTTTACTGGAAATATACACCTTACTATTCTTTAGTGTTCTAAATTTTCCTTAAATTGCAACTAAGATGATACATGTCTTCTTACTTTTCTAGGATCATCGGAAAGCTCCTCAAGATAGGTTCCGACCACTTCTGTCAAGTGTCCCTGCCACCACATTTGGTGTTGGCAAAATAAATAATGTGCACAAGCCTATGTTCTCACACAATTCCTCTGTGACAACTAGCAGTAATGCAAGCTCTGAGCATGGTGCCACTTTTGGCCATCACATAGACAGTGACCAAGAGCAACATGATCTGATTGGTGAATGGGAAGCAGATGATGGCTTTCGAGTTCACGAGGACATATTTATGTTTGATAAATTGGATGAGTTGAATGAAGAAATCAGTTATGACAAGAGTGCAAAATATGTAAGTGATTCGCCTATCCCAATGGAACACTTCAATAGTGACAAAAAGGACTTCAACATGAAAAGTGGGGCAGGTAATCAAACATATAATGGCACGAATAGTTCTCAGGTTGTACATGATGAAATGGCTACTTGCAGTAGGTGTGGGAAGTTTTTCAATGCGATGGATTTGGATGAAAAGGGTGACTGTTGTAAAGAATGCGCTTCAAAGCTTGGAGGATTTTCTGCAGACGTTGTGTTATGGACTTCAGAAGAAGGATGCCAACATGATGATAAAAGTGTCAAGTCTGGGCCTTACATTGAATCTGAACCTTCTATAGCCCCAGAAAGCGTAGATTACAACAAAGAAGCATCTCTTGATCATCAAACAGTGAATGATGAGCCTCTAGCTGATTGTACAGAAATATGTCCTCCAAGTCAGTTGGTCGTGGATGCAGATGAGGACATGCTGCTGGGGCAGGAGGTACTGAATCATGAGGCAAATACGATGCCATATATTGTATCTGACTCCTTACTGGGAAATGGTGATAATATTTCGTTTAATCGATCTAGTGTAAGTGACCATCAACAAACTGAACCGACATCAGTGGAGCACGGCCATTACGGAGACCAAATGGATAACTGCAATCATGGGTTACCCCAATCCCTTAATGAGTCAGACTGCCAACGTAATGAAGCTGTATCTGAAACGACATCTGGTGATAATTCTCATCAACTGAGATTAACTGCACATCCGAGCCCTAAGGTTGGAAGTGCTGAAGGCACTGGGATATCAGTACTCTTACACCAGAAGTCAAGCAGCAACAGATGGCCGGTCATGGAAGGGAGGGCCCTGGCTGCTTCAAATATTGTTTGTTCTGAACCATATTATACAAGAGATAGTATAAATATGATGAAGCGTAGCTTTGGACGTGACAGCTCTTCAGCTTCTTCTTCCATTGATCTAGGGTCTTCAAGGCAATCAGATGTACGCTTTGAGCGCCTTAGGAGTGGTAAGAAGGGTGACTTCGAGAAGGTTCAACTAAGCAGTACCATGAGTCGTCAAAGCGTTGCTTCGGTGTCAGATATGTCAATTAGTGGTTCTTCAGCTTCACTTTGCCATCAGAGTGATCCAGTTGAGGGCATTTGTTCCCGAATTGACACTTTAGAAAGCAGTGCTTCAAGAACTGTGGTTTCTACCGAAGAAGATGGTTCTAGTAAGGATGCTTTGTCAAGTGCTATGGAGTGTTCGTCTGTTGCACGGCCTATTGTCAGTGATGACATCCTTGTTTACTTGAACTCCTCAAGCTTTGATAGTCGAGTGAGACAGCAGGGGTAATAAGTCAGAATCATGGTATAGATAGGATGGCTGACAATGATCATTCCAGCACTAGTATGTGTTACTCAGATACCGAAATGCCAAGTAATGTCCGAGAGTCTTCAGCTGCCGAGGAAAGTTCCACGCTGAAACCAGATGAAGATACTTCTGATACCACTCAGTGCTATTTATTTGGGACTCCAGATCCAGTTGAGGAGAGCTTTGACAATCATCTAATGCAGTCTGAAAAGTGCATACTTCAGTTGAGGAACACGTCTTGGATGATTGTTGTGTGTCTGCCATCTCGGAGGAAGATGTGTTGGTTTCTAGAACAGGAACTAGCCTAATGAAAATTCCCAATGATGGTATGTATTTTCACCGTTTTAATTTTCATTTAACTTAATCAAGTTCCAAAAATTCTTCTTTTCCCAGAACTCATCGTTGCCCTCTCATCTTTCTGAGAACCATCTTTAGTTGGTCCCTCTAAAGAATCACTTTTAGTCAGTCCAGAGAATCACTTTTAGTTGTGCTAAAGTGGCTGGTGCTGTACCTCTGTCTGTACATGCGCTGCGCTTTAGGGCATGCATAATGGTTATATCTTAACGTTGGCACGTAGGATAATTGATGAGATGGGGGGGAGAATTGAAAAAAAGACTATTGTCTTCTCTTAGCACAATTTGTCTCACAACAAATTTAGGATATCTGGTTAATAGAGATAAGACTAAGAAATAACCATTGTACGTCATGTTTTCTTGCCACATCTAAATTACATGGCGGTATTAAGATAAGATACATGCCCTTATGTTATGCTTATGTTACGAAAAGATATAAAAGTATATTACAAAATTATTTTATGACATATCTAATTTTGACTGTAGCCTTTTCTAAAAATATCATCTGTTTCTGAACGGAGGTAATATTCAAGAACTTTTTCTGTAGGATTTAATTATTATTTAAAACCAATAAAAACAATCTAGGAAATTACTCTGGGCTCTAAAAGGTAACAGAAATTGATGAGAAAAAATTTAGTCTTCTTTGCCGTACATGAAAGCTCTAATGAGCGACTAGAAGTATTAGCAAAACAAGTTTTATACATTTTTCACATCCAATATGCTATTTGCATTTATGATACCAGTCTTAAGGTGCAGTTACGCGCACACACTATGTTTCCTCCTAGACATAACATATGACTCTTATTGTGTTCTTCAGAAAATATTTGTTTTGCAGAGTGAGTACATGTATGTAACCTAATCATTCTTTCTACCTTGCAGAAAAATCACCTGAGGCAGTAGAAGGGTCGACGAAACAAATTCAGAGGTGCTTCACGTTAGAAGAAGCTACTGATACAATTCTCCTGTGCAGTTCTATCGTCCATGACCTTGCATACAAGGCAGCAACGATTGCACTGGAGCGCGAGCAGGAATCAGAAGGCGCTGAATCTACTCGGCCAACTGTTACCATCGTAGGGAAGTCGATTCCAAATGAGGATGGTTTCCTTAAGCTGCCTCACAGACGAACGGCAAACCGTAAGGTTAAAAGAAAAAGGTTGGAAGGTGAAACGACCATCACAGAAACCGCTGAAAAAGAAACCATTGCTAAAGATCCTTCACCTGTACGCTCTGCTTCCGGATTTGTAAGGTCATCCGATACTGTGAAGCCTCCAAAGTTGGAATCCAAGTGCAACTGTGTAATTATGTAAGTTACACCAGGCATCCGGTGTGCCATCATCCTCTCTTACCATTGGCGACGGATGGAGTTTGACACGGTTCTTTAGATTATTTTTCGAGGATAGTGCGTTCTCTGTTCAGGCAACAGAATTGCACTGCGAGCTATTCTTTTGTAAATTCTTTTTCCCCCTCCGTGTGAAATTTTCTGCTTGTCATGAGGTTCATTGCGGTTTGTCCAAAGTGTGAGATACTAGATTCAATATCTGTATTTATAGTGTATTTTCTTGCAATGCACGTGGCTTGATAATGATATGAGTTATGATCTTAAGCACTCTACCTGGAGCACGATTGTGCCGTGCACCATTTCATTCCGCTGTTACTTCCGAATAGTCCCACAACTCGAGGTTAAAATTGATATTTGCTAACAGATAATAGGAAGATGACTGTATTGCCGGTCATATAATTTGACTTCTGCAGGATTGGGCCGTATTATATTTGATCCTCTGATGATTAATTATGTTTCACACTGATCAACGATGCTGGCGATTTTACCATATGTGAATGTGATATGAATCTGTAAATAGATGTACATAGATAATGTTGGAGCATCGAACAATTTTTGAACGATTTTAATTAACAAAAGTAAAGTCTAACAATATATGAACGATTTTAATTAACAAAAGTAAAGTCTAACTATATATGACGTACT
Organism: Poa pratensis; assembly: GCA_947311845.1. Taxonomy (NCBI): domain Eukaryota; kingdom Viridiplantae; phylum Streptophyta; class Magnoliopsida; order Poales; family Poaceae; genus Poa; species Poa pratensis. The sequence continues at coordinate 30,424,268 of CAMZMU010000118.1, forward strand.
AGACATATCTGCATATGGACTGGGAAGGTCGCCATTGCAGTGTTGTCGGCCATGTTGGCGAAGGGAACCTAGATGTGCGCCCGTAGAGGAAGTCGTCGAACTGTGGCACGGACGTAGTCGAACGAAAACGAGAAATCACGCTGAAACGCTCCACAAAAGTCGGTATGGGCCGCTCGAAAAAATGACTGGCATCCCCGTGTCCACCCCTTTTTGGGGTTTCCCAAAAGTCAAACGGGCCACTCGAAAAAATGTCTGGCATCCCCATGTCCACCCTGCTTTCGGGGTCGGCTCGGGGGCGTCAGACAAATCCGGACACATCACGTAGGATTTCAATAAGTGGGCGCCACATTCCAGAGACCCAGTGTTGAGTTATACACTCTTGGGCGCCAAATTCTTCCTACTATTCCACATTGCCACCAAAATTTCAAATTTGCCCTACCCTCCTGCGCTACGACTGCCTCAAACTTCCTCGGCACCTTGTGTTGCCCCCCTCTCGCAGCCCTCTCGCAAGCCGTCGTCGGAAGACAAGGTGAAGGAGTTGCCGAGGAAGGACATGGAGCCGAAGCCGGAGGAGTTGACGCTGGAGGAGCTGGCGCAGCGGGAGGCGGTCCAAAAGGTGTCGACCACCAAACGAGATGGCCAACAAAAACACGCGAAGGAAATAAACATGCAAGGGCTCCGCCAACATGGTGACCTATTTCAGCTAAGGGAGCACCACTGCCACCCATTTAGACAATTCCTCGTAGTCTTCCACGAACTACTTTCACACGAGCATGCCGCACCGACGCATACCCCAAGACGGTCTTCTCGCTGGTTGCGCCCGTCAACCAAGGACGTCGAGGATGCCTCGACCTCAACCAGGAGGACGCCTATATCGATTCGCCGACACTATGATGACCAGGACTTATGCACGCCAAAGGTGCCATCACATGTCCCCAACAGTTGTTCGGTGATGTCGACACCCACAGACCGTTTGACGAAATGACCGATATAGACGACGTGCGTATTCATATTCTTTTTTGGATTTCAACGTTGAAAGGATATTTTATGTCCCCCATGTTTTGTGTGTTAGGCAACAACACTAGGAACTATTTAATATGATGTTAAGTGGTGCAGGAATGAAAAGAAATAATTATACTTTGCATCGAAACAATTGTCGAAGAAAAAGGGAGTTTGCAGTTTGTCTGCCCAGGCCGGAGTTCTGGCCTGAGGGGTGCTCAGGGGCCGGAGTCTCCGGCCATCAGGTTTTGCAGCGAAACGAGCGAAGCGTCGACACTCTCTGGATTGACCCCAGAGTGACCCCGGAGTTTGCCCGGGCCGGAGTCTCTGGCCCTCCTGGACCGGAAACTCCGGTCTAAGTGGACTTCAACGGCTCATTTTCTGGGAGGGGTATTTAAACCCCTCCACTACCTCCAGCCAAGTAGCTCGTCCAGAATTGAAATCCACCATTATTGCAAGCTCAAGAATCACTAGATCTCCCAATCCCTCCACCCAAACTCGTTGATCTTTGGAGGATTGAAGGAGAAGGCCAGGATGTACTACTTCACCAAAGCGTTCTTCATTTCCCCTCATTCACTTGAGGGATTCGAGCCTAGGGTTTCCACTAGGAAAAACTAGGCATCTTGTTGTACTTACTTGCTTGTTACTTTTGTGTAGCAGGTGTTGTGGTGCTTGGGAGCCCCCAATCCTTTTGTGGGTTGAGCCTCAAGTTTGTTGTAAGGGCTCCGGATTCCGCCTTGAAGGATTCCGATAGTGGAAGGTGAACCGAGCTTTTGGGCAAGGTTCATCGGAGAATAGGGTGAGGCCATTTGTGGCGTTTGAGTTTGAAACTCACACCCCTCCAACGAGACGTACTCCCCTAAAAAGGAGGAACTCGGGAATACATCCTTGTCTCCACGTGCTTCCCGTTCGGTTACTCCTTACTCGCTAGCTCTTACTTGTATCGTGCCTAGTCTAGTATTAACTTGTCATATAAGTAAATTCACCGTAGTTGCCATATCTAGAGAATTTACCTTTGTGTCAAGCTAAACTCGAAAAAGAGCTAAAAATTGAGTAGCACCTATTCACCCCCCCTCTAGGTGGCCATACCGATCCTTTCAATTGGTAGAGCCTCGACTTTATTCGGTCTTAACCGCCTAAGAGAAGTATGACCATCAATGAGCAAGGAGTTGAGATACCCGATCCTCCACCGAGTCCACTTCGGTTTCCGTGGAGGACTTCAATACCTTGAAGTCCACTATGGAAACTAAATGGACAAGTTGCAAGAGATGATCTTGAAACTCATGGAAGCTAAGGATATCTCACCCACCCATCACTCATTCTTCAGAGGTTGACAAACCCGAGAATGAAGTGGATGATGGGAAGAAGAAGGGGGTTGAACAAGACAAAATTGACAACCAATTAAAGCACCTAATGGTTCGGGGGTATATGGTGCCATTCCGTTTCCATACTCTCCCGACCCACCTATCCCTCATCCTCCTATTCAACTAAGGGGAAACCCACCTAAAGCTAAATGCATCTTTGTTTACTAAATGGGAATCTTCTATGAGATCTTATGTGAACAGTGCATCTATCGAGCTTTGGGGATCATTGAGCAAGGATATCAAGCCGTTGATGAATCCAACAAGACAAGAAGAGAAATAGTTGATTGTCAACTAAATGCCACCGCTCTTGACTTGATCCGAGATGCCGTGGGAGAGGATGATATGTCTCACATCGAGCATTGCACCACCGCCAAAGAAGCTTGGGCTTGTCTTGTTGAGGTGTTTGTTGGAAATGAAAGCATGAAGAGAAACCGGTTTGAGGAAATGAGCAACAAGGCCAAAGGGTTCTTCATGGAAGATGGAGAAGACCATGAGCAAATGTACGAAAAACTCAAGTCCCTTGCCAATGCCTACAAGCTCTTGGTGGGACTCATGTGGATGATGCTTGGATCAAGAGGAAGTATGTGAACGCTCTCTTGCTCTTTGAACCGGCCGACTTGAAGAGTCTCCAAGGAAGGCACAATATCCGCAATTGACCTCCAATGAAGTCATGCAAGAGATGCAATCCTCAAAGTCCAAGCCAAGATTGCACAAGACTCTCGTGCCCGTGCTATTGGAATGCATCAAGGAGCATCACTTGCTTTGAAAGCCAAGGTGGTTGAAATCAATGAAGATCAATATTGTGAAGATGTGTCCTCCATGGACCCCGAAGAACTTGTTGGGGGGATCATAACCCGGTAGGCCCATGAAGAGGGAAGCGTGACCCGTCTGGCAGAGGCCGGTGAGATCAGCTAACCATCCCTGGGCCGGGTTGTACTAACGGGCCGGAGAGCTTGTCGGTAACCCGGCCTTTACAAGGAAGATTCCAGAGAACCCGGAGGCGGTGCGTGTCACGGAGTCCCGGACTTGGAGTACACGCAAGACTAGAGGAGATAGAATAGGACTCCTAGTACGGGTGTAACCCCGGTTTTACCTTGTACGCGACCAGGAGACCCGGCAGTCTAATAAGCGGTTCCTAGGTCATAGAGGGGACAAGTTACGAGCCATAAGCAACAAAGCAGAGAGAATCCCCAGTAGAGAGAGAAATCGAGACACCTTTGTAACCTAGACTTGTAACTCGGCGACTTATGCTTGTCGGGTTCGAGTCCTCATATCATAAGAGAGAAGCAGGAAGTAGGTCATTATCTCCTATGGAGGAGGCTGAACTGGGTAAATCGTGTGTCACCGTGGAGCGAGACTTTTGTGCACCGTGCTTAAAAACCCCACACCTAAGTTACCCCTGGTAACATCTGCCGTGACAAAACCCGACAGTTGGCGCCCACCGTGGGCCTGAGCTAAGGGGTTTACAACACGGGAGAGCTCTACGCGGCATGGAGAGACTCGCCATCAGCGAGATCGTCATCGATTCAAAAGGAGAACGCATCATCGACGATTTCGGGTGGAACTGGAGTTGGATCAGATCGAGACGGCGGACTCATCCCCAAAGGCCGGATCAACGTCTTGTCGGCATGGTGTACGCTCAAGACCGGCATGGAGGAAAGCGCATAGAGTCTGTATAGGAGCTGCTACCAAGGTTCAATCAGATGGAGAGAGTCGTAGGCACAGCGGAGGTCGATTTTTCAGTCATCACGCAGGAGGCCC
>CAMZMU010000118.1:30428404-30505600 GCA_947311845.1 Poa pratensis
CATGGGCGGGTGCTTGCGACGGCTGTGGCGGCGGTGGCTCAACATCGACGCAGTAGGGGACAACACAGTGGTAGGGCTAGGTGGAGCTCGGGTGCTGACCATGGCTAGGTTCCTTGGCCCAGATCTGGACCCGATCTGGGTTTTACAGGCCCGACCCGTGCGCACTCCATGATTCTATCTACAGGAGGGACAACTGTGACCTTGGTGCTGCAGCGCGGCGTCGGGCCTGTGAGGGCCGATCCGGGCCTGACAGGACCTGCTACTGTGTCCGGTCGGCGACCGTCTCGGACGGTGGAGGATGGGATCTCCTCTTATCGGTTGTGGTTGTCGCTCTCGCGGGCCTAGTTTCTTTCGCCGACCCCACTTGTCCATCACGGTGACCCTGCGACTTGTTGGTCCCTTGGCTTGAGGTCACGGACGCCGGGGCGGCAGGCCTGGAAGGTGGACTGCATGGGTGTCTCTGCGGCGAGCGACGTAGCGGTGGTGATTGTCTCTCTCGTTGGTTGTTTTGATGGCGAGGAGCGGACATCGGGGGTCCCTGGTGTTGCGGCGCTTTGGCTTTGGCAGCTCCCCAATCGTGTTTCGGATGCCGAGCTCGGAGCCGGTGGACGGGTCCTTTGTACCGGGCGTGGGGCGAAGGGTCTTTCGGGCGAAAGCTCAGCACTTCGGTGCTAATGGCGGCCATGCCCGCGGGTATGTTTACCCTCCTAGGGGCGCTGTTGTGGGTCCCTTCGACGCGTCAAGGCTCCGGGTGAAAACCCTTGACCGTCGGTCTCGACGACTGCGACGTGCCATGTCGTTACCCTCTTGGGGGCATCGTCCTGGAGTTCGGTATCTCGTGGGCATGTTCTGGTGTTCTCCGGTGGCAAGTTTGGCGTTCCTTGTTCTTTTTTTTTATCTTTGATATGCTTTATAAGATCTTCCCCTCATCACGTTGTATCGGTTCGGCGTTGTGGCTTTATTTATAAAGCGGGGCTCCGGCCTACTTCGAGATGCAACAATTATGTAAATGTTTGATAAATGTTTCATCTAGGCAGCTCGCATGGTTCTACATCCTGATGGTACATAGAGAAAGATTGATCAAGCTACTATCAAAAGGGGTAGGACTATTACTCCGAAAAAGGGGTCCGAACAAAAACATTGTCCACGAGTTTTGTATGTTGATCTGAACGCTCACACGAGCTCACCAATACACTGGTAAAGCCATGAGACCAAAATCCCTCCCCCCGGAGAATATTAGGAACATGAATCTTGTTTCGAACTCTCATTGAGAAAGACTCTATGGTGAAGATAATCCGCTAATCTGATTAACAATTTAAGAGATAAAATCGTTATTCTTTTTTGTGGAAACACGGTACAAACACAAACAGGTACAAACACGCACACCCTACCCCTATAAACAACTCCGACACACTGAGCCAACGAATCAGGTTTTGAGATTGACGAAATCATCACGGACTTCCCTATTTGGTTCCTACTGAAAACTATATGCTGTTTCACAATCGTTTAAAATTCTAATTTAGCAACTAATGTCTTTGTCAGCGGCAGATTCGGTCTCGATGTAACGGGATTTCGAACCGTGGGTATGTAAGGTAGATTTGCCAAATAAAAAAGCAATCACATGAAGGAAGAACACGTAATTTTAATTCCTTCCCTGTCTCATCTCAGCATCCTAATCCTCAACTAATCCTGCTTTCCTTATTTGTTCTTAAAAAAATCATCATTGCCCTACAAAGTACAAAAACATAAAGAAAAAGGAAGAACACGAAAAAAAAGGAAAAGGGAAAAACCCACTTCTTCTCCAGTCCACCTCCTCCTGCGAGCGCACGACGCAGACAGCAGCAACCGAAGCGAAGCCAAGCTTGCTTCTCGCCGCAGCAATACAGCGCAGCACAACGAACCCAAAAGGGAAAGGAATAGCCGAGAGGGAGAGCAAGAGGAACAGCGCGAGGAGCTCGAGCTGCTAGGAGGAGGAGGAGGAACAGGCGAAACCCTAGGATTCTCGCCCATTCCCCGCGGTGGGGTCCGCTGGGGCTGCGCTCGGATCTGCCTCGGAGCTTGCGCCTGCGGCCGGGAAATCGGGGGACGAAGAGGCTGGTGAGTTGGGTTCAGGGCAGTCCCGGGCCGCCGATGCTGGAATGTGTCTGGGTGGAGTGGTGATTCGGATTTTTTTTTTTCGTCTTCTTCTTCTTCTTCTTCCCTTTTTGTTTGGCTCGGAAGCATCGTACTGCGGTGGTTTCGTTGATTTGGTTCTTGAATTTGGTGGTTGTGTTGGGGTGGAATGCGGGGATGGGGGTAAGATTTATCAATAATTGGTGGCCTTTTGATGATTCTTGTTTTTTTTGTTGATCTTACTAGCTTGTTGGATCTAGTTTGTTGGTTTTAGCTGTGAAATGTGGCACAATTTTAGCCAATTATTATCCATGATTTCTTGCTGCTTGGTCCCCGTGCTCAGTTCCAAGGAATTTGTGGTTATTGGATGGGAAAACGACTCCGTGAACCACTCTTGTATGTAGTTCGGACTTGCTTGCTTTAGTTTTTCTAGATTCTGTTTTTTAATTTTAATTTGCTTTGACTGGCATCGAGCTCTTGCTTTCTATTCCTTGTTGATTTAGTGCTGGTCGTCCTGGATGATTTCTTATCTTTTTTTTTTTGAGAATGATGATTTCTTATCTGAGGATTTTATTTTTCACGGGTTATTATCCGAGAACCTCTGTGTCACGGCTGATGCAGTTTCATGTGATGGAAGTGGTGGTAAACGGGTTGATTCCAGTTTATGTTTTCCTTTTCGGTTCCCTGTGGCCTGAACTTGACTACAAACGGCTTGTGTTGTTGCTGTGTTTCATCAGTTTGTTCTGTTTTTTGGGCTATAATTCGGTACACCACAGGTTAAGCTATGGAATGTAAGTAGGAGTGAAAATTGGAATATGTATGTTTTGTATAGTTAAATTGGATACTTTATTCATATGATGCTTTGACCATGAAGTAGGTTTATTGTTTGTTCGGTCGTTACATGCAAGGTGTGTTTTAGATACCAGCGTGATTCATCCATAGATGTGACGAATGGGCAGTTTGGGTACTTGAGTGGGAGAAACTGCAGGTCCAACTTTTTGGGTGCTCTCAGTACCTTTTTAGTTGTCCCGTTCTGTTTGTAGCATGATAGCTTCCTTGGTTCAATTGGGTGGATAGTTTCATTTGGCAGTGTGATGGATGGTTCATTTTGTCAATTCATGATGAAATTGACACGTCTTTTTTCTTCTTTGCCACTTTCTTGTCTTTTGCTAGTACAATTTCCTTCATGGCTACCATTTTTTCCCTTTTGTTTTGGTGCATTTTTTGGTTTGTCCAGATTCTGAATAACACTTTTTGTATTGCAGATCGTGGTAAATAATTTGCTTGCTGAAGTATTCTGGACTGGCTATGATTTCAGCCTGATGTCTCTGAAGCATAGAAGCACTTGGAGAGATTAATTGGCCATAAACGATGCCACCTTCACCCTCACGGAGATCTCCTTCAAGAGAGACTTCTCACAAGAGGGTTAATAGTTTTGGGAATGCACTGCCTGCCAAACCGAAAGATGATGAGCTCACGTTGTTCTCTGATATGCAGAAAACTGAGATTGAGAACTTCTTACTAGAGCCATCCGAGGATTTTGATGATTCCATCTGTAATGCTCATAGATACCCTCATCCTTTATACAATCATGTACTTCTATTTTTATTTATGCAATATCCTATTCCCTTGTGTTAACATCGAGGCTCTATTAATGCTTACTTTTTGTTCATGTATATCAGCAAAATTGAACTTTTTCCCAGATGTTAAGCTTGGTATCAACGTCCCAACACGAGGAGAAAGCAGCCATGATTTGCTTAAGGTGGATGGTGATAAAAATGATTATGAGTGGTATGGACACTTAATAGCACATGTTGCTTTGTTTTGCTCTATGTGCTGGTTATGAGCATCTTCTGCTTTATATGTTCTGCCATCTGGCATGCATCTTTTTGCAGTGCTTGTGTTATTTACAGTATAATATACGTAATATCCATTGTGGAGTTTTTGTTTAGTAAGGAACCTTAGTTCAGCTGGGTAGCAGAAGAGATACAGCGCATGGGGGAAGGGGCGCATGATACGCAGATCAGCTGGGTAGATAAGGGTATAGGTTTCAGGGGAGCAAATGGAATGTGCGGAACTATGGAAGAGATATATTTGGAAGATTGGCTGCTTCATTGCTTGGTTTGCCATTTGCATGGACGAATACATTGGGCATAGCCCTAACTTCTACTTTCTAACCATCTTAATTCAAGAAAATTGGCTGAAAGCTAAAACAAAAATTGATAGTAAGAGCATAGAAGCACTTGAATTTCTTGATATAAATTGATAGTAAGAGCATAGAAGCACTTGAATGTCTTGATAGTAAGAGCATGTGCACATTACAAGGGAACTAAAATAAATTAAGTTGCAGTTATAGTTTCACACTATTCACACTTTGTGTTCAATGTCTTGATAACTAGCTGCCCTAACTTATTGAAGAACGGTTACCATAGAATAGCAATCATCGGTCTGTCCCCAGTAGATTGGTAGCTCAAAGTTGATGATCAGTGGGTATGTTCAGCCTTGTTGGTTCTGTAAGTGTAGACGTGCAATACTTGTGTGAACTAGGTGGTCTAGTAGATGAGATGAGTCTCGTCATGATGAACTCCTTAGCCTTTTTTCTGTTAAGTGTAAATTTGTCCTAAGTGCCATGTCTTGTGTAATTTAAGGTTGGTGTCAGTACACACAGTAATGGCTTCAATGAGCTACAAGCTTTGTAATAATGAAGCAGGTTTTTCATCTTTGTTTTATTGTGTGTTTGTGTCATGTAATTGTATGTTCCATCAAGATAACATGGTATTCTAATTCATTAGTCAATTGAAGAAAATGGTGAGATTCGGTTGTCTCAGCATCTTATACTTGATCAGCATGAGGAGCGTTTTCAATTATAACTTTATAAGTGTCTAAGAGTTTTCAACGAAGAAAATATTTTTGTATTGTCATGGGTGTATGTGATTTATTCTTTTCTAAAGTTGCTTTGGACTCTAATTTGTCTGTAAATTTCCTGCACTGCAGTGTTGTTTCTCATCTCTATTCCATATATCAGTTTGCCCGCTTAATATTACATTGTTTAAAACATGTTAAGAATGCCCTATCCCTATTTATATAAAGCTTCGGAGTTATCATACACCAAATTTGTTTGCTTTATGCATCCTTGGCTCAGATCATACTTCTTACCCTCATTGTAACGGAACATATAAATCTTGTGTATAAATGACTTGATTGCTATCTTTTCAATCAACAGGCTGTTGACTCCTCCAGAGACTCCACTTTTCCGTTCATTAGATGACGAAGAACAGTCTGTCGGCCACGCTCCCAGGGGCAGAGCTCAGAGTAAGTCTATGCACATTTCGAGGTCATCCACGGTGAGTGCTATATCTAGCATAGTTTTTTCCCAATATTTGTAAATGTGAGCTTGCAACAATTACCTACCAGTTTTATTGTTCATTGTTCATACACAGATGGATAATGCACAACGATCTAGTAGAAGCAGTGCAAGCCCGAGTAGGCTTAGCCTGTCTCCACACTCCATGCCAAGGACAAGGTCGCCTAATTCAGCTTCTCGCGCTAGCCCACCACTTTCTCTTCAACCACCAACGCCATCGCGAAGACCTTCAACTCCTCCAGCTGCTAAGATATTAGCACCTCCCGGAGGTCTCCAAGCCCAGTCTCTAGGAGGATGAGTACTGGTTCAAGTGGCCCAGCATTAAATGGAACAAGGGGAGCTTCTCCAGTTAAAACTAATCACAGATCTTCTTCTCCACAACCTCAAGGATGGCAGTCCAATGATCCTGGTTTCTCTTATGATGCACCTCCAAACCTTCGTACATCTCTACCAGATCGTCCAGTATCCCGTTCAAGAGGTGGATCCCCTACATCTTTCAGTGGACTAGATACGGGTTCAAGAGGTAGAAGGCAATCGATGTCTCCTACTCCAACTAGAAGAGCTAGTTCATCACATAGCGTTGAACGAGATCGATTGAGCACGTACAGTAAAGCTTCTGCAACATCTTCTGGTGAAGATGATCTGGACTCCATGCAGTCTATATCAGTTGGCTATTCTAGCTGCCCAGCTGTAAAAAGAGCTTGGCAGTGATTAAGACGAGAACTATTGCATCATCAAAGAAGCCGTCCAAGAATTTCTCCCCTAGTTCAGCCCCAAAGCGGTCATTTGATTCTGCAGTTTGGTTGATGGTAAGTGTTGCCCTGTTTTTTGTTAGGATGATGGATTGTTTTCACTTGGGTAATACAATACTGCCCTTTGTACTCAATTGCCAAAACTAATTTGTAAATTTGAATAAGTTGCATATTTAACAGTTTATTCAATCGTTACTCAGTTACCCTGGTTTTAGTCCCTTTTGCTTTATAGCCGCCGCAGCTTCTGATTGCAGGAATCCAGGGACTTCCGTAAAAGCAATTTGTTATACTTTTGGAAGAAAACAACTGTTACATCAACTATATTTAGTGGTGAAGTGTTTTGGATGAAGGCCGTTGTGAATTAACAGTCAAAGAGTAGCTTAACAGGAAAACATTTGTTCATCCCAAATATTTGGTTGGCAAATTCTCCAGTTACTAGGTTCATATAACTGTTTTTATCGCTAAGTTGCTTAACTCATGAAATGTTTAGGAGGTGTTTGGTTCGCAGCCACACTTTGCCAAGCCTTAGTTTGGCATGTGTTTGGTTCTTGCCACACACACTTTATTATCCATATAGAGTGTGAACTTTTTCCCAACTTTTGCCACACTCTGCGGCACCCAATTTCTCGGTGACACTTCTGTGGCTGCCACTCTTGCCAAACTTAGGCTCGGTATAGTGTGGCTAGGATCATTTCATCAGATATTGTGTGATACAGTAATTTGCTTTCTCATCCCTTGTTCACCAAATAAGTGTAGCTTCTTCTGCTAAACATATTTACCCTTGGCTGTTGCATAGTCTATTAGCATGATCCGTCCCTTGTGCTTTTACTGGAAATATACACCTTACTATTCTTTAGTGTTCTAAATTTTCCTTAAATTGCAACTAAGATGATACATGTCTTCTTACTTTTCTAGGATCATCGGAAAGCTCCTCAAGATAGGTTCCGACCACTTCTGTCAAGTGTCCCTGCCACCACATTTGGTGTTGGCAAAATAAATAATGTGCACAAGCCTATGTTCTCACACAATTCCTCTGTGACAACTAGCAGTAATGCAAGCTCTGAGCATGGTGCCACTTTTGGCCATCACATAGACAGTGACCAAGAGCAACATGATCTGATTGGTGAATGGGAAGCAGATGATGGCTTTCGAGTTCACGAGGACATATTTATGTTTGATAAATTGGATGAGTTGAATGAAGAAATCAGTTATGACAAGAGTGCAAAATATGTAAGTGATTCGCCTATCCCAATGGAACACTTCAATAGTGACAAAAAGGACTTCAACATGAAAAGTGGGGCAGGTAATCAAACATATAATGGCACGAATAGTTCTCAGGTTGTACATGATGAAATGGCTACTTGCAGTAGGTGTGGGAAGTTTTTCAATGCGATGGATTTGGATGAAAAGGGTGACTGTTGTAAAGAATGCGCTTCAAAGCTTGGAGGATTTTCTGCAGACGTTGTGTTATGGACTTCAGAAGAAGGATGCCAACATGATGATAAAAGTGTCAAGTCTGGGCCTTACATTGAATCTGAACCTTCTATAGCCCCAGAAAGCGTAGATTACAACAAAGAAGCATCTCTTGATCATCAAACAGTGAATGATGAGCCTCTAGCTGATTGTACAGAAATATGTCCTCCAAGTCAGTTGGTCGTGGATGCAGATGAGGACATGCTGCTGGGGCAGGAGGTACTGAATCATGAGGCAAATACGATGCCATATATTGTATCTGACTCCTTACTGGGAAATGGTGATAATATTTCGTTTAATCGATCTAGTGTAAGTGACCATCAACAAACTGAACCGACATCAGTGGAGCACGGCCATTACGGAGACCAAATGGATAACTGCAATCATGGGTTACCCCAATCCCTTAATGAGTCAGACTGCCAACGTAATGAAGCTGTATCTGAAACGACATCTGGTGATAATTCTCATCAACTGAGATTAACTGCACATCCGAGCCCTAAGGTTGGAAGTGCTGAAGGCACTGGGATATCAGTACTCTTACACCAGAAGTCAAGCAGCAACAGATGGCCGGTCATGGAAGGGAGGGCCCTGGCTGCTTCAAATATTGTTTGTTCTGAACCATATTATACAAGAGATAGTATAAATATGATGAAGCGTAGCTTTGGACGTGACAGCTCTTCAGCTTCTTCTTCCATTGATCTAGGGTCTTCAAGGCAATCAGATGTACGCTTTGAGCGCCTTAGGAGTGGTAAGAAGGGTGACTTCGAGAAGGTTCAACTAAGCAGTACCATGAGTCGTCAAAGCGTTGCTTCGGTGTCAGATATGTCAATTAGTGGTTCTTCAGCTTCACTTTGCCATCAGAGTGATCCAGTTGAGGGCATTTGTTCCCGAATTGACACTTTAGAAAGCAGTGCTTCAAGAACTGTGGTTTCTACCGAAGAAGATGGTTCTAGTAAGGATGCTTTGTCAAGTGCTATGGAGTGTTCGTCTGTTGCACGGCCTATTGTCAGTGATGACATCCTTGTTTACTTGAACTCCTCAAGCTTTGATAGGTCGAGTGAGACAGCAGGGGTAATAAGTCAGAATCATGGTATAGATAGGATGGCTGACAATGATCATTCCAGCACTAGTATGTGTTACTCAGATACCGAAATGCCAAGTAATGTCCGAGAGTCTTCAGCTGCCGAGGAAAGTTCCACGCTGAAACCAGATGAAGATACTTCTGATACCACTCAGTGCTATTTATTTGGGACTCCAGATCCAGTTGAGGAGAGCTTTGACAATCATCTAATGCAGTCTGAAAAGTGCATACTTCAGTTGAGGAACACGTCTTGGATGATTGTTGTGTGTCTGCCATCTCGGAGGAAGATGTGTTGGTTTCTAGAACAGGAACTAGCCTAATGAAAATTCCCAATGATGGTATGTATTTTCACCGTTTTAATTTTCATTTAACTTAATCAAGTTCCAAAAATTCTTCTTTTCCCAGAACTCATCGTTGCCCTCTCATCTTTCTGAGAACCATCTTTAGTTGGTCCCTCTAAAGAATCACTTTTAGTCAGTCCAGAGAATCACTTTTAGTTGTGCTAAAGTGGCTGGTGCTGTACTACCTCTGTCTGTACATGCGCTGCGCTTTAGGGCATGCATAATGGTTATATCTTAACGTTGGCACGTAGGATAATTGATGAGATGGAGGGGGGAGAATTGAAAAAAAGACTATTGTCTTCTCTTAGCACAATTTGTCTCACAACAAATTTAGGATATCTGGTTAATAGAGATAAGACTAAGAAATAACCATTGTACGTCATGTTTTCTTGCCACATCTAAATTACATGGCGGTATTAAGATAAGATACATGCCCTTATGTTATGCTTATGTTACGAAAAGATATAAAAGTATATTACAAAATTATTTTATGACATATCTAATTTTGACTGTAGCCTTTTCTAAAAATATCATCTGTTTCTGAACGGAGGTAATATTCAAGAACTTTTTCTGTAGGATTTAATTATTATTTAAAACCAATAAAAACAATCTAGGAAATTACTCTGGGCTCTAAAAGGTAACAGAAATTGATGAGAAAAAATTTAGTCTTCTTTGCCGTACATGAAAGCTCTAATGAGCGACTAGAAGTATTAGCAAAACAAGTTTTATACATTTTTCACATCCAATATGCTATTTGCATTTATGATACCAGTCTTAAGGTGCAGTTACGCGCACACACTATGTTTCCTCCTAGACATAACATATGACTCTTATTGTGTTCTTCAGAAAATATTTGTTTTGCAGAGTGAGTACATGTATGTAACCTAATCATTCTTTCTACCTTGCAGAAAAATCACCTGAGGCAGTAGAAGGGTCGACGAAACAAATTCAGAGGTGCTTCACGTTAGAAGAAGCTACTGATACAATTCTCCTGTGCAGTTCTATCGTCCATGACCTTGCATACAAGGCAGCAACGATTGCACTGGAGCGCGAGCAGGAATCAGAAGGCGCTGAATCTACTCGGCCAACTGTTACCATCGTAGGGAAGTCGATTCCAAATGAGGATGGTTTCCTTAAGCTGCCTCACAGACGAACGGCAAACCGTAAGGTTAAAAGAAAAAGGTTGGAAGGTGAAACGACCATCACAGAAACCGCTGAAAAAGAAACCATTGCTAAAGATCCTTCACCTGTACGCTCTGCTTCCGGATTTGTAAGGTCATCCGATACTGTGAAGCCTCCAAAGTTGGAATCCAAGTGCAACTGTGTAATTATGTAAGTTACACCAGGCATCCGGTGTGCCATCATCCTCTCTTACCATTGGCGACGGATGGAGTTTGACACGGTTCTTTAGATTATTTTTCGAGGATAGTGCGTTCTCTGTCTTTCAGGCAACAGAATTGCACTGCGAGCTATTCTTTTGTAAATTCTTTTTCCCCTCCGTGTGAAATTTTCTGCTTGTCATGAGGTTCATTGCGGTTTGTCCAAAGTGTGAGATACTAGATTCAATATCTGTATTTATAGTGTATTTTCTTGCAATGCACGTGGCTTGATAATGATATGAGTTATGATCTTAAGCACTCTACCTGGAGCACGATTGTGCCGTGCACCATTTCATTCCGCTGTTACTTCCGAATAGTCCCACAACTCGAGGTTAAAATCGATATTTGCTAACAGATAATAGGAAGATGACTGTATTGCCGGTCATATAATTTGACTTCTGCAGGATTGGGCCGTATTATATTTGATCCTCTGATGATTAATTATGTTTCACACTGATCAACGATGCTGGCGATTTTACCATATGTGAATGTGATATGAATCTGTAAATAGATGTACATAGATAATGTTGGAGCATCGAACAATTTTTGAACGATTTTAATTAACAAAAGTAAAGTCTAACAATATATGAACGATTTTAATTAACAAAAGTAAAGTCTAACTATATATGACGTACTAGACATATCTGCATATGGACTGGGAAGGTCGCCATTGCAGTGTTGTCGGCCATGTTGGCGAAGGGAACCTAGATGTGCGCCCGTAGAGGAAGTCGTCGAACTGTGGCACGGACGTAGTCGAACGAAAACGAGAAATCACGCTGAAACGCTCCACAAAAGTCGGTATGGGCCGCTCGAAAAAATGACTGGCATCCCCGTGTCCACCCCTTGCTTTTGGGGTTTCCCAAAAGTCAAACGGGCCACTCGAAAAAATGTCTGGCATCCCCATGTCCACCCCCTGCTTTCGGGGTCGGCTCGGGGGCGTCAGACAAATCCGGACACGCCCGTCACGTAGGATTTCAATAAGTGGGCGCCACATTCCAGAGACCCAGTGTTGAGTTATACACTCTTGGGCGCCAAATTCTTCCTACTATTCCACATTGCCACCAAAATTTCAAATTTGCCCTACCCTCCTGCGCTACGACTGCCTCAAACTTCCTCGGCACCTTGTGTTGCCCCCCTCTCGCAGCCCTCTCGCAAGCCGTCGTCGGAAGACAAGGTGAAGGAGTTGCCGAGGAAGGACATGGAGCCGAAGCCGGAGGAGTTGACGCTGGAGGAGCTGGCGCAGCGGGAGGCGGTCCAAAAGGTGTCGACCACCAAACGAGATGGCCGACAAAAACACGCGAAGGAAATAAACATGCAAGGGCTCCGCCAACATGGTGACCTATTTCAGCTAAGGGAGCACCACTGCCACCCATTTAGACAATTCCTCGTAGTCTTCCACGAACTACTTTCACAACGAGCATGCCGCACCGACGCATACCCCAAGACGGTCTTCTCGCTGGTTGCGCCCGTCAACCAAGGACGTCGAGGATGCCTCGACCTCAACCAGGAGGACGCCTATATCGATTCGCCGACACTATGATGACCAGGACTTATGCACGCCAAAGGTGCCATCACATGTCCCCAACAGTTGTTCGGTGATGTCGACACCCACAGACCGTTTGACGAAATGACCGATATAGACGACGTGCGTATTCATATTCTTTTTTGGATTTCAACGTTGAAAGGACATATTTTATGTCCCCCATGTTTTGTGTGTTAGGCAACAACACTAGGAACTATTTAATATGATGTTAAGTGGTGCAGGAATGAAAAGAAATAATTATACTTTGCATCGAAACAATTGTCGAAGAAAAAGGGAGTTTGCAGTTTGTCTGCCCAGGCCGGAGTCTCTGGCCTGAGGGTGCTCAGGGGCCGGAGTCTCCGGCCCATCAGGTTTTGCAGCGAAACGAGCGAAGCGTCGACACTCTCTGGATTGACCCCAGAGTGACCCCGGAGTTTCCGCCCGGGCCGGAGTCTCTGGCCCTCCTGGACCGGAAACTCCGGTCTAAGTGGACTTCAACGGCTCATTTTCTGGGAGGGGTATTTAAACCCCTCCACCTACCTCCAGCCAAGTAGCTCGTCCAGAATTGAAATCCACCATTATTGCAAGCTCAAGAATCACTAGATCTCCCAATCCCTCCACCCAAACTCGTTGATCTTTGGAGGATTGAAGGAGAAGGCCAGGATGTACTACTTCACCAAAGCGTTCTTCATTTCCCCCTCATTCACTTGAGGGATTCGAGCCTAGGGTTTCCACTAGGAAAAACTAGGCATCTTGTTGTACTTACTTGCTTGTTACTTTTGTGTAGCAGGTGTTGTGGTGCTTGGGAGCCCCCAATCCTTTTGTGGGTTGAGCCTCAAGTTTGTTGTAAGGGCTCCGGATTCCGCCTTGAAGGATTCCGATAGTGGAAGGTGAACCGAGCTTTTGGGCAAGGTTCATCGGAGAATAGGGTGAGGCCATTTGTGGCGTTTGAGTTTGAAACTCACACCCCTCCAACGAGACGTACTCCCCTAAAAAGGAGGAACTCGGGAATACATCCTTGTCTCCACGTGCTTCCCGTTCGGTTACTCCTTACTCGCTAGCTCTTACTTGTATCGTGCCTAGTCTAGTATTAACTTGTCATATAAGTAAATTCACCGTAGTTGCATATCTAGAGAATTTACCTTTGTGTCAAGCCTAAACTCGAAAAAGAGCTAAAAATTGAGTAGCACCTATTCACCCCCCCTCTAGGTGGCCATACCGATCCTTTCAATTGGTATCAGAGCCTCGACTCTTTATTCGGTCTTAACCGCCTAAGAGAAGTATGACCATCAATGAGCAAGGAGTTGAGATACCCGATCCTCCCACCGAGTCCACTTCGGTTTCCGTGGAGGACTTCAATACCTTGAAGTCCACTATGGAAACTAAAATGGACAAGTTGCAAGAGATGATCTTGAAACTCATGGAAGCTAAGGATATCTCACCTCCACCCATCACTCATTCTTCAGAGGTTGACAAACCCGAGAATGAAGTGGATGATGGGAAGAAGAAGGGGGTTGAACAAGACAAAATTGACAACCCAATTAAAGCACCTAATGGTTCGGGGGTATATGGTGCCATTCCGTTTCCATACTCTCCCGACCCACCTATCCCTCATCCTCCTATTCAACTAAGGGGAAACCCACCTAAAGCTAAATGCATCTTTGTTTACTAAATGGGAATCTTCTATGAGATCTTATGTGAACAGTGCATCTATCGAGCTTTGGAGGATCATTGAGCAAGGATATCAAGCCGTTGATGAATCCAACAAGACAAGAAGAGAAATAGTTGATTGTCAACTAAATGCCACCGCTCTTGACTTGATCCGAGATGCCGTGGGAGAGGATGATATGTCTCACATCGAGCATTGCACCACCGCCAAAGAAGCTTGGGCTTGTCTTGTTGAGGTGTTTGTTGGAAATGAAAGCATGAAGAGAAACCGGTTTGAGGAAATGAGCAACAAGGCCAAAGGGTTCTTCATGGAAGATGGAGAAGACCATGAGCAAATGTACCGAAAACTCAAGTCCCTTGCCAATGCCTACAAAGCTCTTGGTGGGACTCATGTGGATGATGCTTGGATCAAGAGGAAGTATGTGAACGCTCTCTTGCTCTTTGAACCGGCCGACTTGAAGAGTCTCCAAGGAAGGCACAACTATCCGCAATTGACCTCCAATGAAGTCATGCAAGAGATGCAATCCTTCAAAGTCCAAGCCAAGATTGCACAAGACTCTCGTGCCCGTGCTATTGGAATGCATCAAGGAGCATCACTTGCTTTGAAAGCCAAGGTGGTTGAAATCAATGAAGATCAATATTGTGAAGATGTGTCCTCCATGGACCCCGAAGAACTTGTTGGGGGGATCATAACCCGGTAGGCCCATGAAGAGGGAAGCGTGACCCGTCTGGCAGGAGGCCCGGTGAGATCAGCTAACCATCACCATGGGCCGGGTTGTACTAACGGGCCGGAGAGCTTGTCGGTAACCCGGCCTTTACAAGGAAGATTCCAGAGAACCCGGAGGCGGTGCGTGTCACGGAGTCCCGGACTTGGAGTACACGCAAGACTAGAGGAGATAGAATAGGACTCCTAGTACGGGTGTAACCCGGTTTTACCTTGTACGCGACCAGGAGACCCGGCAGTCTATATAAGCCGGTTCCTAGGTCATAGTTAGGGGACAAGTTACGAGCCATAAGCAACAAGCAAGAGAGAATCCCCCAGTAGAGAGAGAAATATCGAGACACCTTTGTAACCTAGACTTGTAACTCGGCGACTTATGCTTGTCGGGTTACGAGATCCTCATATCAATAAGAGAGAAGCAGGAAGTAGGTCATTATCTCCTATGGAGAGGCTGAACCTGGGTAAATCGTGTGTCACCGTGGAGCGAGACAATCTTCTGTGCACCCGTGCTCTAAAAACCCCACACCTAAGTTACCCCCTGGTAACATCTGCCGTGACAAAACCACGACAGTTGGCGCCCACCGTGGGGCCTGAGCCTAAGGGGTTTACAACACGGGAGAAGCTCTACGCGGCATGGAGAGACTCGCCATCAGCGAGATCGTCATCGATTCAAAAGGAGAACGCATCATCGACGATTTCGGGTGGAACTCGGAGTTGGATCAGATCGAGACCGGCGACATCATCCCCAAAGGCCGGATCAACGTCTTCGTAGGCATGGTGTACGCCTCAAGACCCGGCATGGAGGAAAGCGCATACGAGTCTGTATCAGGAGCTGCTACCATGGTTCAATCAGATGGAGAAGAGTCAGTAGGCACAGCGGAGGTCGATTTTTCAGTCATCACGCAGGAGGCCCAGTCGGAGGAGCTGGCATGGGCACCGCGTGACGTGATCGAGGAGGACGCAGAATCAATCTTGGAGTTGTTCGAAGATCGCTATGGGTATGGAATAGAAGAAGAGGAGTACGAATCATCCCCATGTCCGGTTCGTTGGGTTGGAGTTTACACAGCACCCGCCACGGATCTTGACCCGGCTTCAATCCCAGCGGCTGCGGTGGCAACGGCGGAGACATTGGCGTAGAATCAGCAACAGCCACCACCGCAGAACCAATTTGTGATACATAACCCGCCACAGGCTGGGGTTGATGGAGAAAGAGCATCAGTTTCATCGGAGAGCGAGGAATTTGGGTTCCTGATGAATAGATCAGCCGGAGAGGGGACATCCAATGTGCCATCGCACCCGGCTCTTTTTAGTAACAATCTAGTGTTGGATCCTACAATACTTGAAACAGCAGTAACCCCATAGAACGCCGCAACCTGGGCTAGAGAGCTGGACACCGCACGCCATGCCTTAGAGCAACATCGGCGGGAGTTTGCAGCAGAAAAGGAGCAGATGATAGCCAGGCAGCGTCAGTTGGATGAGCAGGAGAATCGCCTCCGTCACAACACGAGCGCCATGGAGAATCGCCAAAACAATGTAACCCGGGTGCAGCAGGGGAGGCATCAAACTCGTTTTCCACTTCAAGGTGAGGCATTGAATCCGACAGCTTTATTTATCACACCAAATGAGCAGCCCATCAGGACTGTTCAAGAGGTTCCAGCAGCTAGAGTCGCCACAGGATATGCAGGAGGAGCATTACCCGGAAACATTGCCGGGTCAGCCAGGCCGCCTACCGGAGGAGCTGGAGGAGCTATGC
This sequence comes from Poa pratensis, assembly GCA_947311845.1. Lineage (NCBI taxonomy): Eukaryota > Viridiplantae > Streptophyta > Magnoliopsida > Poales > Poaceae > Poa > Poa pratensis. The sequence continues at coordinate 30,444,571 of CAMZMU010000118.1, forward strand.
CACCACCCTCACCCAGATTTCATACGCCGCCGGGTCATTATAACAATCCTACAGATAATGTGTATGCAGCTAATTTGGCACTTGATCGTATTCCATTAGGAGATTCACCACGAGAATTTGAAACCCGGCGAGCTATTGACATGTTACGTACAGCTGTGGTTCAGCAAGTAAATTATCCAGATAACAGGAGTGGATTACATGGAACACCATATAACAGCCGTTCGAGGAGCCGGCAGGGAGAGTGATGTAGCCCAACCTAGGACCATCACCATGTCAAGTACTCCAACACTCCACAAGTCACAATGGACCTCAAAGGTGAACTCATTCCACTATGTGATTCACCATATGTCACCTTTGGACATTATACTACTTGACCATTATTCCCATTGCATTGTTAGGTGTGTCACCAAGGGTACAAGACCACGGGAAGATGGCCAAGGCGCAAGAGGAACGAAGGCCGACAAGACGGTGGCTTGGAAGAGAAGAAGGAAGAGGAGAAAAGACCCAGGCGGCGGTAGTACCGCTGGGTTAGGCGGTACTACCGCCAGAGAGCTACCGTCACCGCTACCGCTGCTGCTGCCGCCAGAAGCAGCGTCTGAAGCGCATGTCCGGTACCAACTGGTACCGCTGCAGCGGTACCAACCGGTACCGCCGAGGTGGGAAGCGCCAAACCGTCCCGCACCAGCGGTACTACCGCTTAACCCAGCGGTAGTACCGCCGCTGCGGGATCCTGCACGGGTTGGAGGCCCTTATCCCTTCCCCACCTACCCCCGTTGGGTCAACACTATAAATAGGAGTTCCCCATCTCAGATCTGGATAGACAATGTTTTGAGATTAGAGTAGAGCTAGGCTCCCCACCTCAAGACGGTCTCCTTCCTCCCCTTGTGGGGATGGTTCCTCCCCTTGTGGAGAAGATCCCCTTGTGGATTCAAGACCTCTACTTGTAGTTGACTACTTGCCAATCTTTCATCTTCGGGTGACTTTATTGGATCGGTTCGGTTGACCGTTGGAGAAACAACCATCCAAGATCCCTTCTTGTATCTACTTGCCGATCTCCCACCTTCGTGTGGATTCTATTGGGCCGGTTGGAACGACCGGTAAGGGAAACGGTTCTTGTATCGTGTGTGTTCTTGTGTTCTTGGTGTTCTTCCTCATATTCTTCGTGTTCTTGTGTGAGTTCGTCCACTCGTTCGTCAATCCGTGAAGATCGGGCCACCCTAGAGGTCCAATCCTCATCATTTGGTATCAGAGCATGGTTGCCACGGATTTGACTTTGTTTCCCCCACAAATCCCCCAAATTTTTCTTTGATTTTGAGAAATTCGAAAATTTCACCAAAAATAGCCCCAAATTGCTTTTGTTCGATCTGGAGATTTGAGTGCGTTTTGGTAGGTTTTGATCCATAGATCTATTGCTAAACTAGTTGATCTACCTTCCTTTGCGTTCCCATGGCCTAATTCTATCATTTGCCCCTTCGATTCGGTGTTTTTTCGGCGAGTTTTTCCGCCAAAATCGCGAAAAATCGCGTTCTCGGGCGTGTCCAGCGACCCCCGGCGGTACTACCGCCGGCGGTACCGCCAAAACTGCCCTTCGGACCGCTCGAGCGGTACCACCAGCGGTTCGACCGCTGGGTTAAGCGGTACCACCTGAAAACTGAAAATTCTGAAAATTGTTTTGGCCATATCTTTTGATTCCGGACTCCGTTTTTGGTGTTCTTCGGCTCGTTTCGAAGCTACGATCAAGGCCTTTATCACCATTGCGGAAGATCCATCATCCACCACAACCAAAATTCGTGGGCAAGCACGAAGCTTCTACAACAAAGGGTGAAGAACATCGACGAAAGGTATAACATCGCCAATCTTTACCCCTTGCCATTCCATTGATAGCCACACTATATCTTTGCGGTTACCATGTCCTATGGAGGCTAGCTCTTGATGATTGCTTGAGCTTTGCACATTTGCACCGTGTAGTTTCCGAGCAAAAGTTGTGCGCTAGTTCATATATCATATATCTTATTGTTGGCATAAAAAAGAAGTGGGTGTGCAAAAGAGAGAAGAGTCGAAAGAGAAAAGACTCAAAAGAGAAAAGAAGCAAAAAGTGCCAAATTAAAAGAAGAGAAAAGAAAAGAAAGAAACACCACTTGCCATATCTTGTAGGAAGCGCGTAAGCTCGATGAACATCTAGTAGGTGGTGCATTGTTGTGCAAATCTTGTAGCCCACCAAATAAATTGCAATCGAGCTAGTAGCTCTCCTTGTATTTGTGCAACACGAGCTTATAGTCTTCGCTAGGATCATATGGTTCATTAGCTCACTTCTTGGTTGCACGAGTCCCATTTATCTCTCCGCGCGTGTGTTTCCTATCTTTTGAGATTGACTTGTTTTGCTTTGTGATCATCGTGGTTCTCTACTTGCTTTAACAATATCTTGGTTTCCGGTTGGTTCAATTTGCTTTCCGCATACCATACCTTCCTACCAACTTTTAAGCCGTGTGTGTTTTGGAGTTTGCTTTGGATACTTGAACACAAGCATTTTACTTTGTGATCGTTTCCCTTGGTTGTCCACGACGTCCAATACTATCTACAAGGTGAGAGGTTGTTTTCTAGTTCCTTTCCACTCCACATATATACACTTGTCTTGTGAGTTAACATGTCTAGGGAGAGTGAGTACCACTATGGAGGCCAAGATGAGAATGAGTACATGATGAGTCACATGGACTATCATGCCTCAAACATTGAGGACATGGGGACTACTACGACGACTACACCGACAATGACCCCCATGACATGATGGAGCATCACCAAGACTTCCGCTACGACTCCGATTGCTCAAGCTTCACCGACATGGAGAACTACTACGACTACTACTCCAAGTACTCCGACGAGCACTTTGGTTCTACCATGGTCAAGAGCGGCACCACCAAACATCATGGCACAACCTTCTATGGTTCAAGCTCAAGACGGTGCTCCTACGAGCCCACCATGCACTCATCCTTTGGAGCTCCACGGTGCTCCTACAAGACCACCATGCACTCATCCTTTGGAGCTCCACCTACTTCAAGAAGGCGCCATGAGACGGACATTGCAAAATGTGCCAAGTGTCCCAAATCTCCATCAACTTCACAAAGACGCCATGATAAGGACAACGCCAAGAGTGCCAAGCTTCATCATACTCCATCTACTTCCAAGAGTGCCAAGCTTCGCCATTCGCCATCAACTCCAAGAAGGAGCCATGACAAGGCCGTCGCCAAGAGCGACAAGCTTCGACATTCTCCTTCGACAACAAGACGGCGACTCAAGAAGTGCATCGACAAGGCCAAGCCAAGTCAAGGCCCATCTAGCTCATCAAGGCGACACATGAAAGATGCCAAGGTGGACCACAACATATCTCCAAGCTCTAGTGGAAGCTCCAAGGAAAGGTCGCCAAGGCAACAAGAATGCCGACGTCAACATGAAGAGAAACATCCAAATGACTTTCGGCGACACCCCTCCACTCAAGAGCGCCAACGTCGACGTGAGAAGAAGACGACGACAAAGGCGCAACCTATGGTGTCCCTTCGTGCTAACACTACATCGGCGCCAACAAGACCTACAAGTTCCATGTTTGATGAGATCATGGCCGGCATCGACAACTTCTTCGAGAAATTCCAACGTCGACGCCGGAAGAAACATGGTCACAAACGTGAGGCCACTTCTCCTTTGGCGCCTTCCTCAAGCACTTCTCTTCATATGGAATCTACACCAAGTGCTACCACTACATGGGCGCCCTTCTCAAGCCCCTCACATGACATGGTGTCTACTCCTAGTGCCACCACCACAATGGCCCCTATATGGGAAGATGAAGACCTCACATGCGACAATTGCCAAGGCCAATACCATGATCCACGAGAATGTCCCAATCTCTTGTGCCCAATATGCAATCGAAGAGGTCACATGATGTGGGAGTGCCCCAATGAAGACCAAGATGGTGAGAAGACGGTCGAGCATGGGATTTCCCCTTCGACCAAGGAGGCGAGCACGGATGATGCTATCATCTTTGACCATGAGTCAAGTGATGAAGCGGAGCATGGGATTTTCCCTTCCGCAATGGAGTCGAGAGGTGATGCCTATTCTATGGCATTGACCTATGGAGGCGAGATGGTTGAAGAGGTTGAGCATGGGAGTTTCCCTTCAACCTTGGAGGCGTTTGGAGTTGAGAACATCGAGCCTACCCTCATGTGCTTGAATGATGCGAAGGTACCAATCCCATGTGAGCATGAGAGCCACTTAGCCCACTTGAGTGAGAGTGAGAGTGAGTTGAGTGCCTCCACCATATGTGAGTTTGAGTGCTTTCACTATGAGGGAATGAGTGATACACCACTTGAGTTGAGAGAGGTAGTTGATAGGTCTCGTGAGGCCATTTTGATTTCTAACAACTTAACCTCTACCTCTAGTGTGTTTTCTCATTGTGTGCTAGGTTCCATGGTTGATGAGACGCCAATCCTCGACATGACGGTGCCTCAAATGGAGAAGATGTACATGGAGGATGATGATGATGCCACCCCATGTCTACTTCAAGATGAACACGTTGGCTACATGGAAGCCCCTACTACTTCAACACCTACTTCACATGAGTGGGACTACCAAGGTATGGGTGTTGATGTGACCATGATCCCGCTAGTGGACATGATGAACTATGATTGCTTGCATGCTATGGATGATTCTTTTGAGGTCACATATGATTCGTTCTTATTCCCTTGTGATACTTTGTTTGAAACCAATGTTGATCAAGTGGGATTACCTATTTGTGATGATTTTGCCATGAGCATGCCTTGTTATGAATGTTTCTATTTTTCTCCCATTGTGGCTTGCAACATGTTGAACAATTTCTCTTTCATATGTGTTGCTTGCACTAATGTTAAAATGCTTGATAATGAGATTGCCCCCATAGCTTTCTCACTTTTGGAGATGTTTCATTTTCTCTTATGGACCTTGTTCCATCCTTCACTTTGCATAGTGACCATCCACATATGTCATATTTTACAATTGATTTTTGTGTGGTTGGTGATGTGCAAATGAAGAGACACTTCATGATGGATGATGTGTTCATATACCGTGCACATAACTTCTTCATATGTTGTCTTGGGTGTGCCGGTAACTGCATGATAATGTCAACCTCTCTTGAGCATGAGTTGACAAAAAGAGCTCTTGAGAGCATACACTTGAGTCGTGGATCGAACCCGGCTCTAATACCCTTCCCATGTTTTGCATCAAACAACTTGATCAATTTCTCTTGGTTTTGGTTTGTTTGCAAACATGTTTGTGATAATGCTTTCCCGTATGGCAAGACAAATTTCCCCATCTTTTATGTGAATGATTTATGTGTTGTAACAAATATGATGAACAATTGTTCTTTCCAATGGCTTGTTTGCAACCATAATGACATTTTGTGCATGTCTTGTCATGAGTATAATGGTTCCTACCAATTTGGTGTTGCAACAAATATGTTGAAAACTTGCTCTTTCATGTGCTTTGTTTGCCACCATGATGATATTTTGAAGATGTTGCATTGGATTGCTTGCACTTTGACCTTGCACTTGCACTTCCTTTTCATATTCTTGTGTTGTGCTAACGGTGCTATGACAAAGAATGGACATGTCATTGTTGATATGCTCCTCTTTCTTGCACACACATGGTTTGCTTGGTGTTTAGTGTTTGTAGGCATGGTGAATTCCAATTCTTCGACAACACATCTACCTCCTTTGCTTGGTGATGAAGAGCAAGAGTCGAGGACGACTCTTATTAAAGGGGGGGGGGAGATGATGTAGCCCAACCTAGGACCATCACCATGTCAAGTACTCCAACACTCCACAAGTCACAATGGACCTCAAAGGTGAACTCATTCCACTATGTGATTCACCATATGTCACCTTTGGACATTATACTACTTGACCATTATTCCCATTGCATTGTTAGGTGTGTCACCAAGGGTACAAGACCACAGGAAGATGTCCAAGGCGCAAGAGGAACGAAGGCCGACAAGACGGTGGCTTGGAAGAGAAGAAGGAAGAGGAGAAAAGACCCAGGCGGCGGTAGTACCGCTGGGTTAGGCGGTACTACCGCCAGAGAGCTACCGTCACCGCTACCGCTGCTGCTGCCGCCAGAAGCAGCGTCTGAAGCGCATGTCCGGTACCAACTGGTACCGCTGCAGTGGTACCAACCGGTACCGCCGAGGTGGGAAGCGCCGAACCGTCCCGCACCAGCGGTACTACCGCTTAACCCAGCGGTAGTACCGCCGCTGCGGGATCCTGCACGGGTTGGAGGCCCTTATCCCTTCCCCACCTACCCCCGTTGGGTCAACACTATAAATAGGAGTTCCCCATCTCAGATCTAGATAGACAATGTTTTGAGATTAGAGTAGAGCTAGGCTCCCCACCTCAAGACGGTCTCCTTCCTCCCCTTGTGGGGATGGTTCCTCCCCTTGTGGAGAAGATTGTAACATCCCAAATTTTGAAATTAAGAAAAACTTAGTTTTACCAGACCCAAAATCCAGAACCAACAAAAACTTTTTGAAATGTTTCATTGATGATTGTGTTTTCCTTCCCATTGCTATGTGTGACCTTGTGTGACTTGATGTTTATGATTGTTTGACTAGTAAATATCAACCCAAGAACCCAACCTAAGTAAAGACATATTAATCTTGGTGATCATGTTATGACAAGAATAGATTCCATATATCTTTACCATTCTTATTTTGACCAAAGTTCATTTCAATGATGCTTGGTTTTGGCAACAACCAAAACATCCATTATTGAGAAGGTAAAAGTGATTTCCAAAATTAGGTGTTCCCAAAAATATGGAGATCTATATGTTATCTCCTATCTATATTTCAACCTTGATATTTTGCATGTGTATGCAACTCCCATTTTATACACTCTTATTTCCACTCCATTTTAAAATAACACTAGTGGGAAATATATTACCCCACATATTTCTCTTTATCAAATCTTTTGAAAACTATTAAGTTATGAGTTGAGATATTCTTTAAAACATCATCTTGTCATAATTTAGTGTGATCATCTCTACAAGATAGTATTGTTAAGTATGTAAATGATGGTGTGATTAATTCTTGTGGTTTGATTTGTGTGATCTTGGATGTGATGTTGATATTGTTGTGATTGTTTGCTTGTTTGACTTGTGGTTGAAATGATTGTTAATTCTTGTTTTATTGTTTGCTTGGGTGGATAATTACACCAAAATATTTGAGTGTTAAGTTGGAAACCCACTGGTCACAAATTTTGAATGTGACTTAGATTTAAAGCAAACTCCTCAAACTATTCAACAAATGGAAATTAAGATCATGAATTAAAGAAATGATCTTAATAAATTACTTTCCCTACTTATCTATCTATTTCCTTCAAATAAATATTTTCTCTATGAAGATAAAAACTATTTGAAGTTAATATATTTGTTAAGGAAGTTCCAAGAGTTCAAAATTAATATTTTAAACTTGCTTTAAAAATTCTAAAGGATTATAAAATAGTATTTAAGAAAAATGCCTTATTTAAACCTTATGAACAAAAGTTGTTCAAAACATTTTATTTTGACACCCTAATTTTTGTGGAGCTTCTACAAGTATTGGGGAGGCTACCTCAATTTTCTCAAATTTTTATAAAATGTTTAGGTACCCCAAATAAATCCCCACAATGCCACTGGTTTTAGAAAGGAAACAAAAGAAAACAGAAAAGGACTTAGTTGTAAATGGAAACAGAAGTCCAGTGGGCTATCTGGAAAATGTCTTCGTCTTCCTGTAGCAGCAGTGGAGCTATGGCGCTAGGCCGCCGTGTCGTCGCCCTGCGCCGCGCGCGCCCAGGACCCCCTCCTCTCCGCTGCCCTGCAAGAAGGATAAGGAGGCCCCCCACGACGCTCTGCCCTCCCTCACTCACTCACCGCCAACTCCCTCTTTCCCTCTCGTTTCCTCTGCCTCGACCGAACCCTAGCCGAGCTCGCCGTCGAGCGTCGCCATCGATGGAGACCGCCTGGAGCAGATCGAAGACCACCAGAAGAATCGCCTCGACGTCCTCTCCATCCTCGTCCATGGAATCGACGCGGGAAGCCTCGAATCGAGCGTGCCGTCTCCATCTCCTTCTACTCCGGCCGCCACCTTTCGAGCAAACTCGCGAGCAGCTCCGACCACCTCTCTTCGCCATTTCTGCACCCCCGTGGTCCCCTTATTCTGCTCTAGCTTATGGACATCGCCGTTTATTTTTAGGATCGCCGGAGCCGCCGCGCCGTCCCTGCCCTGTTCCCCGCCGTGCCTCGCTCTGCCACGGTGCGTCGAGGAAGAAGATGACGGCGCTGTACCCGTTCGTGCGCGTGGGCCGCAAGCTGGGCCGCTCTCTGCGCTGCTCCGTTGGATCTGGGCCAGATCTGGCCCATTTCCCTTTTTCTTTTAATAGATCTAATCTCTGTTTTATTTCCTGTTTAAATTTTGCAGTGCAGCTTTAATTCATTTGTGGTAAAACTGTGATAAATAATTGATTGATTTAAATTTTGTTGTGTGCCTATGTGTTTTCTTAAACATGTAGCACTGGTGCATTTCAAAAATATGATTTGAGGAGTGGTCTAGATTAAATCTTGTAGGAAGTATCCTTTTCACCAAATATTTAATATCCAGAGTTTTATGACTCCAAAAATTGCAAACTAAAATTCTATAGAAAGCTTGAAGTGAAACCTTTCCAGATCTGTTGATCTTGTATGCAAATGAAACCTAAAACAAAAGTTCTATTCATTCTTAAAAACACATCAGTAGCACTTTGGTGATTTTTGTAGATTTTTGTGAGATGAATTTTGGAGTAAATCCAATTGGTTTGTCTTCTATATGTGTAGGAGAACATATCCCTAAATTGGTTTGAATTTAGGAGTCATTGATTGACTGTGGTGCTAATTATAAGGTTTAGGCCTTTTCTGCCTATTTTTGTTAGGGCTTTATTAATTGTTGTGTTATAACTTTATTGTTATAGATGTGTTTCCTAGCATGTGTAGGGTGGTAATCCACTGTTATGATGTGTCTCCTTAATCTTGCTAGCATGTTAGGAGAGCTATTTGTGAATCATGTGTTGTTAGGGTTTTATTCCCTATACAACTTTTTACCTAGTAATTAGGAGTTGCTATGCTTATTTATTTTGATGTGAGGATGTTGTGTGTGATCAATATGTTAGTACTGTTAGTGGTATTTGTTAGACATATTGGTATGAGTAATATGTTTGCATGGTTTGATGAACTTGATGGACTTTGAGTTGAGTACTAGCTTAAATGTCTTGTTAGTGTATCCACCTTGGCTTGGTGAGATATTTTGAATTACAGAGGTTAAATTAGTGGCCTAACTTTTGTCTGAAGTATTTCCTGTTTAGGGAAAATGGTTGTTAAGTACCTTTAGTAGAAGATGTCTTGGTGCTCTATGTTTTAGCATGTTTGTGGTGTTATACTCCTGATTAGTATAATGCCCTTATAAATGTAGATCTTAGTTTGTGGCTTGAGTGATTAGTTTGATACTTGTGGTTCGTTCCTTGTTTGTATACCACTTGTGGTTTGGTTTGCTTATTGCGTGTTGTTTTATTTTCATGTTGCGACGCTAGAGATAAACGCTACCGGGGTGGTATTTGGAAAGGATTTATCGGAGAAGGATGAGAGTTTATTTCTTTGATCAGTGAGAAGAAGCCCCGGGAACATCATGCTGAAATCAGGCAAGCTATTCTCTGAGCTTGCATCTATATACATCTATTTTGGTTCACATCTTTTACTTATAAAGAGCATATGTTATTTATGTGGTGTTTGCCACTAAAGCTATGAGTTTTGAAAACCCTTTTCCAAAATACAAGTATATTATTTTGACACCCTATATGGAGTTATTAGATGGAAATTCTTTTTCAAACTATAGGATGGGAAAAATATGGTTTACTCAAAACTCCTTTGGAAGTACTTGGATAAATGTGGAATGTCGTGATATCGGTGTTGAAGTGGAGAAATGGTGAAGGGTGAGGTTTATGAAAAATGCACATGACGTCTTTATACTATGACGACCAATTAACCCGTGCAACCACACTACCTGAGATGGGTAGGGCTTAGCCGGAAACTTGTTTATTTTAGTATGGAGCGCCTCAAAATGCTTAGGAGAACGAGGTTCTCTGAACCAAGTTATCTAAATGCGGGATCCAGTTTAAGTCTGGTTCGCTGCTGGTTGCAAACAGTGGGCCTCCTGGCTTGGCGCAGTGTTGCTTGGAGAGACCGGATCGATACGATGGCCATCTCCACTGGGTGCCGGGGAGATCCAGTCCCACTGAAGAGGAGGCTCTATACTAGGGTCGACATAGTGAAAAGCTTTGATCATGTTATCCGAACCACCACATACTGTCGTATGAGGACCGTGGCTGATCACGGCGGAATGACAGTTTGGTGTGGTGAAAGTGCACCACCTCTGCAGAGTGTAAAACTATTCGAATAGCCGAGTCCTCGGTCATGGACGGTTGGGAGGCTGTCCTCTGACCATGTGCAAGTTTTGGAAAAGTTTTGAGATTTAAAAAGGAAAAATGGAGATGTTCTATATATGCAACTATCCAGAAGTGCTGGTATGAGGTTGCTGGAAAAGAGGAGGACCCTGAGGGGCTATGGTCGAGAAGTGCAAAGTTTTGTGTCTTGAAAGTGGAAAAATGTTTTATGCAACTATACCAAAGGGTTGGTATAAGGTTGTTGGAAAAAAAATGATTTGACCAGGAATGGTTTTGGTCGGAAAAGGAGGAGTTTTGGAGAAATAAACAAAATGGTGATTTTCCGGAAGATGTTTCAAAAGAAACTCTTACCTTTTTAAAACAAAGATATATTTTCGGGAAAAAGTTTTAAAGGAGACTTCTTACAAAGACAGGTTTATGGGAAAAGTTCTAAAAAGCCTTCTTTCCTTTTTCAATAAAGATATAGAGATTTCAAAACAAAGTGTTATTAAACAAAAGTATTTAAACAATACAAAGAGTAGTGCATGCTCATTCCGGGGGTAGTTTGCGAGTACATTCAAATGTACTCATATTGGTTTCGTCCCTGGCTATTGTCTTAGCCAGATTCTGAAGAGGAGCAGTTCGAAGAAAAGTGGTTAATGACGTCAATGCGAACTAGGGCGCTTCCCAGTCAGCTGCCTGTAGGGTTAAGGCAAATGACTTGGGCTCCACGCTGTTTGGTGATTTCCGCTGCAAGTACCTGTTGAAGTTATGACTTCAATCAAGTAAATATATTTATTCGGTATTTATGGGTGTTCTGTGATGCCAATTCGAGTTATGTGCAACAACAGACTGATCATGTGATTGTTGTAGGAAACATAACGAGTATCTCGGACAGTTAATCCGGGGTCCTCACAGACTTGGTATCAGAGCCATCCTGACTGTAACGGACCTTAGTTAGCATGGACGCTAGTTAGGAAAGAAATATTTTGTTAAAAATATATTGTTACCAAAAACATATTTTTATCCAAGGAAGTCCAAAAATAGCTTCCACTCTTTTCACATTCTCAAATATTTCCGAGTCTTATCCCTCTATTTTAAGATTTTCCAAGGATTTCTCTACTCCCTCTTACCCATTCAAAATATTTGACGATGAAAACCCAGTGAGACCTAATTAGCTAATGCCCAGAAGAAGAAGAAGTTTCCACCTCAAGTACCCGACATTTAACATCAAGGTGATTCATCTGCAAATACCAATATCGTCGATATCAACAAAGCAAGAGACCTTCGAAGACCTCAACTCAACAGCAAAAATTCTACTCCATTTGTGACCTTGACAATCTCAAGTATTCCAGCTGAAGACTAAGGCGAAGACTATTTTGGAAAGAAATATATTACTACCTAAATTATTTGTATCTAAGGAGGCCTAAGTATAACTTCCATTCTTTTCAACTTCTCGAATTATTCTAAACCTTGTCTCTCGTTTAAAGGTTCATCAAAAGTTTCCATCTGTTGTCTTACCTCCATTCAAACTTACATACTTGACGATATCCCAAACCAGACCCATAGGATCGATAGGATAAGCTCGTTTTACTTGAGCAATCCCCACCTTCCACGGTATTAAACATCTGTTGGTGCTAAAAGTGCCTTGATTGATCTTTGCTTGTGTGTTGCATTTATTATGTGTTGTTTTCCTTGGGTGTTTTCACAAAACACGCCTTGTCGGGAACCCAAAGTAACCACACTGTTGTCTGTTGCTTTAATTTTGACTGTTTGCAAAAAACCTTTTTGCCTTGTTGGCCATAGATGTACTTTTTGTATCCTTTCAAGAGTCCGACTTGGAAAACCCTTCAGAAAATTTTCTCTTAGTAAGAGGAGCAAGGTATGGAATACTCTCTACCCCAAGACTCTGTGACCTTCTGCAAAACGGATAGCGGCCTTCCTACGTCGTTTTGTACAACCACATCATTATTCTTAGAAAGATCATTTATCTTTGATTAAGAGATCAAGGCCCAAAAGTGTTGAGATAAAATCTGAATTTAGTTAGAAAGGGGGTAGATTCTTGATGGTATGATCACATGATTGTTGGATGCTTTATTTAGCTTTGATGATATGATCGTGGGAAAAAGGAAAAACCTGAAGAAGTCAGATAATTTGAGATATGCCTATCTGGGGAGAAAAATCAATCAAGAAATAATTGGTGGACCACTACGATTTTTGTGATAGAATATAATGGGAAGACTATGCCTAAAATGTTTGATGGGTGTTTGATAGATTGAATTATACTATGATAAAGAGTTCATGCCGAAGAAGATGATGGTGGACTAATGACTTTAGCTTGGGCAAAAGACCATGATTCAATTAACTAGTTGATAGTAGTGGCCTTACCAGAGATGTTGGAATGGTATTTTGAAGACTCGAGAATTAGAGGCCTATGTAAATTTGGTTGTTTTGGATTTTAGGTATAATAAGTTTGATGTTCGGAATATAGCACCCAACTCCCTTGAAAACCAACTTAAGCCCCTCAACCAGAAAGTTTTCCCGGGAACTCTAACTATTCTGGTGCACTCTAACTTACTTGTGAAGACACCTGCAAAGCTTCCTGAAGAACCCGAACCAAAGAAGTCTTTCAGGACAGCCTTTTTCTCGCCAAGCCGAAGGAAGAAAAGCGTGAAGAAAATCTACCGGAAGTCACTAAGAAGAATCAAACAACGGAAGCACCTGCTGTTGGCAACATCAACCACCAAGCAACTTCAGACGCCCTTAGAAGTTTATAACATCCCTCTACTAACTAGAACCCGGAGAGAGTCAAGTATGCAGACTAGACGCATCCAGAGACCGACGCGTCCCCATCTGCAACCCTCGTAAGGAGAAAATATCAGGAGGTGATATCTGCACCAACTCCAAGCACCGAGGAGTGACACCCAAGACGAAGGTCGTCAAGCTACTCAAGAAGAATGATGCCTCCAAGTCAACTCCAGCTGCGACTTTCAACAAGACCGATTCAAGACCCCCTTTTTAAGGGGGGAAGACCTGCAATAGGTATACAAAAACAACATGGTAATAATTAGTTCCTTGCGCCTTAGCCTTGTAGTGTCTGGAAACAGCCAACCAGGACTATCCATCAGCATCGATCGTCAAGTCGACATCATCATCAAGGATCTGAACTCAACACAGAAATTTATCGACAAAGAAAGCCTTGCATCATCAATTGGTCAAGATCCCAGAAGGCCACCTCACTAAAGAAGCATCGACTTTGGAAGTATATTCAGCCCAAAACCCGTGCCCTCGTACTCCCCTGTTACCCCGGCCAAATCTCGAGGACGAGATTTATTTTTAAGGGGGGAAGAGCTGTAACATCCCAAATTTTGAAATTAAGAAAAACTTAGTTTTACCAGACCCAAAATCCAGAACCAACAAAAACTTTTTGAAATGTTTCATTGATGATTGTGTTTTCCTTCCCATTGCTATGTGTGACCTTGTGTGACTTGATGTTTATGATTGTTTGACTAGTAAATATCAACCCAAGAACCCAACCTAAGTAAAGACATATTAATCTTGGTGATCATGTTATGACAAGAATAGATTCCATATATCTTTACCATTCTTATTTTGACCCAAGTTCATTTCAATGATGCTTGGTTTTGGCAACAACCAAAACATCCATTATTGAGAAGGTAAAAGTGATTTCCAAAATTAGGTGTTCCCAAAAATATGGAGATCTATATGTTATCTCCTATCTATATTTCAACCTTGATATTTTGCATGTGTATGCAACTCCCATTTTATACACTCTTATTTCCACTCCATTTTAAAATAACACTAGTGGGAAATATATTACCCCACATATTTCTCTTTATCAAATCTTTTGAAAACTATTAAGTTATGAGTTGAGATATTCTTTAAAACATCATCTTGTCATAATTGAGTGTGATCATCTCTACAAGATAGTATTGTTAAGTATGTAAATGATGGTGTGATTTAATTCTTGTGGTTTGATTTGTGTGATCTTGGATGTGATGTTGATATTGTTGTGATTGTTTGCTTGTTTGACTTGTGGTTGAAATGATTGTTAATTCTTGTTTTATTGTTTGCTTGGGTGGATAATTACACCAAAATATTTGAGTGTTAAGTTGGAAACCCACTGGTCACAAATTTTGAATGTGACTTAGATTTAAAGCAAACTCCTCAAACTATTCAACAAATGGAAATTAAGATCATGAATTAAAGAAATGATCTTAATAAATTACTTTCCCTACTTATCTATCTATTTCCTTCAAATAAATATTTTCTCTATGAAGATAAAAACTATTTGAAGTTAATATATTTGTCAAGGAAGTTCCAAGAGTTCAAAATTAATATTTTAAATTTGCTTTAAAAATTCTAAAGGATTATAAAATAGTATTTAAGAAAAATGCCTTATTTAAACCCTATGAACAAAAGTTGTCCAAACATTTTATTTTGACACCCCAATTTTTGTGGAGCTTCTACAAGTATTGGGGAGGCTACCTGAATTTTCTCAAATTTTTATAAAATGTTTAGGTACCCCAAATAAATCCCCACAATGCCACTGGTTTTAGAAAGGAAACAAAAGAAAACAAAAAGGACTTAGTTGTAAATGGAAACAGAAGTCCAGGGGGCTATCTAGAAAAATGTCTTCGTCTTCCTGTAGCAGCAGTGGAGCTATGGCGCTAGGCCGCCGTGTCGTCGCCCTGCGCCGCGCGCGCCCAGGACCCCCCTCCTCTCCGCTGCCCTGCAAGAAGGATAAGGAGGCCCCCCACGACGCTCTGCCCTCCCTCACTCACTCACCGCCAGCTCCCTCTTTCCCTCTCATTTCCTCTGCCTCGACCGAACCCTAGCCGAGCTCGCCGTCGAGCGTCGCCGTCGATGGAGACTGCCTGGAGCAGATCGAAGACCACCAGAAGAATCGCCTCGACGTCCTCTCCATCCTCGTCTAAGGAATCGACGCGGGAAGCCTCGAATCGAGCGTGCCGTCTCCATCTCCTTCTGCTCCGGCCGCCACCTTTCGAGCAAACTCGCGAGCAGCTCCGACCACCTCTCTCCGCCATTTCTGCACCCCCGTGGTCCCCTTATTCTGCTCTAGCTTATGGACATCGCCGTTTATTTTTAGGATCGCCGGAGCCGCCGCGCCGTCCCTGCCCTGTTCCCCGCCGTGCCTCGCTCTGCCACGGTGCGTCGAGGAAGAAGATGACGGCGCTGTACCCGTTCGTGCGCGTGGGCCGCAAGCTGGGCCGCTCTCTGCGCTGCTCCGTTGGATCTGGGCCAGATCTGGCCCATTTCCCTTTTTCTTTTAATAGATCTAATCTCTATTTTATTTCCTGTTTAAATTTTGCAGTGCAGCTTTAATTCATTTGTGGTAAAACTGTGATAGATAATTGATTGATTTATATTTTGTTTTGTGCCTATGTGTTTTCTTAAACATGTAGCACTGGTGCATTTCAAAAATATGATTTGAGGAGTGGTCTAGATTAAATCTTGTAGGAAGTATCCTTTTCACCAAATATTTAATATCCAGAGTTTTATAACTCCAAAAATTGCAAACTAAAATTCTATAGAAAGCTTGAAGTGATACCTTTCTAGATCTGTTGGTCTTGTATGCAAATGAAACCTAAAACAAAAGTTCTATTCATTCTTAAAAACACATCAGTAGCACTTTGGTGATTTTTGTAGATTTTTGTGAGATGAATTTTGGAGTAAATCCAATTGGTTTGTCTTCTATATGTGTAGGAGAACATATCCCTAAATTGGTTTGAATTTAGGAGTCATTGATTGACTGTGGTGCTAATTATAAGGTTTAGGCCTTTTCTGCCTATTTTTGTTAGGGCTTTATTAATTGTTGTGTTATAACTTTATTGTTATAGATGTGTTTCCTAGCATGTGTAGGGTGGTAATCCACTGTTATGATGTGTCTCCTTAATCTTGCTAGCATGTTAGGAGAGCTATTTGTGAATCATGTGTTGTTAGGGTTTTATTCCCTATATAACTTTTTACCTAGTAATTAGGAGTTGCTATGCTTATTTATTTTGATGTGAGGATGTTGTGTGTGATCAATATGTTAGTACTGTTAGTGGTATTTGTTAGACATATTGGTATGAGTAATATGTTTGCATGGTTTGATGAACTTGATGGACTTTGAGTTGAGTACTAGCTTAAATGTCTTGTTAGTGTATCCACCTTGGCTTGGTGAGATATTTTGAATTACAGAGGTTAAATTAGTGGCCTAACTTTTGTCTGAAGTATTTCCTGTTTAGGGAAAATGGTTGTTAAGTACCTTTAGTAGAAGATGTCTTGGTGCTCTATATTTTAGCATGTTTGTGGTGTTATACTCCTGATTAGTATAATGCCCTTGTAAATGTAGATCTTAGTTTGTGGCTTGAGTGATTAGTTTGATACTTGTGGTTCGTTCCTTGTTTGTATACCACTTGTGGTTTGGTTTGCTTATTGCGTGTTGTTTTATTTTCATGTTGCGACGCTAGAGATAAACGCTACCGGGGTGGTATTTGGAAAGGATTTATCGGAGAAGGATGAGAGTTTATTTCTTTGATCAGTGAGAAGAAGCCCCGGGAACATCATGCTGAAATCAGGCAATCTATTCTCTGAGCTTGCATCTATATACATCTATTTCGGTTCACATGTTTTCCTTATAAAGAGCATATGTTATTTATGTGGTGTTTGCCACTAAAGCTATGAGTTTTGAAAACCCTTTTTCCAAAATACAAGTATATTATTTTGACACCCTATATGGAGTTATTAGATGGAAATTCTTTTTCAAACTATAGGATGGGAAAAATATGGTTTACTCAAAACTCCTTTGGAAGTACTTGGATAAATGTGGAATGCCGTGATATCGGTGTTGAAGTGGAGCAATGGTGAAGGGTGAGGTTTATGAAAAATGCACATGACGTCTTTGTACTATGACGACCAATTAACCCGTGCAACCACACTACCTGAGATGGGTAGGGCTTAGCCGAAAACTTGTTTATTTTAGTATGGAGCGCCTCAAAATGCTTAGGAGAATGAGGTTCTCTGAACCAAGTTATCTAAATGCGGGATCCAGTTTAAGTCTGGTTCGCTGCTGGTTGCAAACAGTGGGCCTCCTGGCTTGGCGCAGTGTTGCTTGGAGAGACCGGATCGATACGATGGCCATCTCCACTGGGTGCCGGGGAGATCCAGTCCCACTGAAGAGGAGGCTCTATACTAGGGTCGACATAGTGAAAAGCTTTGATCATGTTATCCGAACCACCACATACTGTCGTATGAGGACCGTGGCTGATCACGGCGGAATGACAGTTTGGTGTGGTGAAAGTGCACCACCTCTGCAGAGTGTAAAACTATTCGAATAGCCGAGTCCTCGGTCATGGACGGTTGGGAGGCTGTCCTCTGACCATGTGCAAGTTTTGGAAAAGTTTTGAGATTTAAAAAGGAAAAATGGAGATGTTCTATATATGCAACTATCAGAAGGGCTGGTATGAGGTTGTTGGAAAAGAGGACCCTGAGGGGCTATGGTCGAGAAGTGCAAAGTTTTGTGTCTTGAAAGTGGAAAAATGTTTTATGCAACTATACCAAAGGGTTGGTATAAGGTTGTTGGAAAAAAAATGATTTGACCAGGAATGGTTTTGGTCAGAAAAGGAGGAGTTTTGGAGAAATAAACAAAATGGTGATTTTCCGGGAAGATGTTTCAAAAGAAACTCTTACCTTTTTAAAACAAAGATATATTTTCGGGAAAAAGTTTTAAAGGAGACTTCTTACAAAGACAGGTTTATGGGAAAAGTTCTAAAAAGCCTTCTTTTCTTTTTCAATAAAGATATAGAGATTTCAAAACAAAGTGTTATTAAACAAAAGTATTTAAACAATACAATGAGTAGTGCATGCTCATTCCAGGGGTAGTTTGCGAGTACATTCAAATGTACTCATATTGGTTTCGTCCCTGGCTATTGTTTAGCCAGATTCTGAAGAGGAGCAGTTCGAAGAAGAAGTGGTTAATGACGTCAATGCGAACTAGGGCGCTTCCCAGTCAGCTGGCTGTAGGGTTAAGGCAAATGACTTGGGCTCCACGCTGTTTGGTGATTTCCGCTACAAGTACCTGTTGAAGTTATGACTTCAATCAAGTAAGTATATTTATTCGGTATTTATGGGTGTTCTGTGATGCCAATTCGAGTTATGTGCAACAACAGACTGATCATGGGATTGTTGCAGGAAACATAACGAGTATCTCGGACAGTTAATCTGGGGTCCTCACAAAGATCCCCTTGTGGATTCAAGACCTCTACTTGTAGTTGACTACTTGCCAATCTTTCATCTTCGGTGACTTTATTGGAGCGGTTCGGTTGACCGTTGGAGAAACAACCATCCAAGATCCCTACTTGCCGATCTCCCACCTTCGTGTGGATTCTATTGGGCCGGTTGGACCGACCGGTAAGGGAAACAGTTCTTGTATCGTGTGTGTTCTTGTGTTCTTGGTGTTCTTCCTCGTATTCTTCGTGTTCTTGTGTGAGTTCGTGCACTCGTTCGTCAATCCGTGAAGATCGGGCCACCCTAGAGGTCAAATCCTCATCAGAGAGAGCCCGAGGCAGCACGAGACTAGTTCTGCAAGACGGAGGGCTGAGCAGACAAATCAGTAGCCGCCGCCACCACCGCCCAGACAGGCCGCTCCTGCCGCCTCAGCTGCGCAAGCCATTGTTGATAGTTCAAGAGCCAGACGAGCAGCAAATTCTGCAGCACGTGCCGGAGGAGCCGGCGCGGCGCTTGCAGCCGCAGCAGCAGTAAGTTCACCAACACCATTGGGAAGGCCGGGTCAGGTATCCTCTACAGCAGTCTTAGCCGGCCCGAAGTGTTTGTCAGATCACATTAGAGCGGAGCCTTACCCAGAGAAGTTTAAAGAGCCTAGCAAAATTTCAAATTATGACCCCAGTGTGGATCTAGAAACATAGTTAAGCAGTTATGAGATGGCGATGTGTATTCGCAATGCTTCAGAGAATATCCAGGCCAAGTTCATGTATCTTATGATGTCAGATGGAGCAGCAAAGTTATGGTTCAACACTTTACCAGAAAAGTCTATCAACTCATGGAGTGAGTTGAAGGCGGCTTTCATTAAAAAAATTCAAGGGACTTGCAAGCGTCTTTACACTCCAGAGGATTTGGATCGATGCATTCAGAAAAAGGGCGAGTCTGCCCGAAAGTGGGTGAGCCGGGTCACAGAGATCCTTCACTCATCCACAGATATTAACCCCAGAAGTGCGTTGCAGTCTATGGAGAAAACTTGCAGATATGAGCCTTTGGTGCAGAAACTGGGCCGCATGAAGAATAGCGGCCGGGTTTCACAGATCACTATGGGAGAAATAATGGAGGCATGCAATAAACACGCTTCTACGGACAAAACCAGAGATGATGAGGAAGATAAGGGGAAAGGTACCGTGAACAATGCAGGAAAGAACAACAATGGTGGTGGACAAAACAATAACAACGGCAACAACAACGGTAATCAGCACAAACGATCATATGGAGAAGGTAACTCGGATTTGGTGGCAAATACCAATGCCGGGTTCCAGAGGCCTAGGAGAGATGATTATCAAGGTAACAATGGAAATTACAATGGTAACAATGGAAACTATAATAGCTACAGAGGCCCACCTCGTCCCACCAGCAATTTTGAAGCTTTCAGGATGCCGTGTCCCCGTCATAGTAAAATGGGCAAGCCCACCAATCATTCTTTGGAACAGTGTGTGGATTTGCAGAGGTGGAAAAATGAGGAGATACAGAAGGCGTTGCACGGCAGCGGTCGTGGAGGAGGACCCGGCCCGGGTGGTAACCCGACAAATAGGTCACCTCCCAACACAAATACAGGACCCAGCAACGGTGAAAACAATCAGAATTGAGAGGATCAGGGTGGTTTTCAGCAGAACCCAAAGCAGCTTGGCCAGTACCATGTTCACACCATTAATGCCACAAAACGAGACAAAAAGTTAGTCAAAAGGGTGGTTAACGTAGTTTCACCAGCAGTTCCGAGGTATCTAAGGTGGTCTGAATATCCTGTCACTTGGAGCAGGGCTGATCACCCGCCAGTTGTGGAACACCCAGGTCTCCTAGCTCTAGTGGTGGCACCACAAGTGGGAGGTTATGTTTTACACAAAGTGCTCATGGATGGAGGTAGCAGTATCAATATCTTGTATTACGAGACTTTCCTGCGTATGGGTCTCAGGGAATCACAGCTGCAGCCAACGTCTACAATCTTTCATGGTATTGTTCCTGGAAAGTCGGCACGGCCAGAAGGAAAAAATACATTGGAAGTCGCCTTTGGTGAGTCACAGGAAAATTATCGTTCAAAGATGCTTACGTTTGAAGTAGTGAAGTTGCAGAGCCCATATCATGCGCTTTTCGGCAGACCCGCCTTTGCTCGCTTCATGGCTAGGCCGTGTAATGTGTATTTGCAGTTGAATATCCCGGGTCCCAAGGGGATCATCACAGTCCATGGAAGCTGGGAGATGGCCGCAGAGTGCGATGAGGGTGATGCCGCCTTAGCTGAGCAGGCCTGTGCAGCGGAAGAGTTGAAATTTTACAAGTCTCAAGTAAATCCAGAGGACAGAACAGTACTGCAAAGGACAATGGCTGAAGAAAAAGCAAAATTTAAGTCGGCCCAGGATACAAAGATGGTAGATTTCACACCCGGCGATCACTCCAAGCAGTTCGCCGCGGGGGCTCACCTGACTGATAAATAGGAAAGCGCGCTCATCGAGTTCATCCGTGAGAACAGGGACGTCTTTGCATGGACACCTAGTGACATGCCTGGAGTACCTTCTGAACTCGCTGAGCACAGCTTACATGTTGATCCCAAAGCTAGACCCGTGAAGCAAGGATTGCGCAGATTGAATGAGGAACGACGCAAGATAGTTGGTGAAGAGATAGCTCAGCTTTTGGACGCCGGCTTTATCATTGAGGTTTTCCATCCCAAGTGGTGGGCAAACCCGGTTTTGTTCCAGAAAAAGAATGGCGAGTGGCGTATGTGCATTGACTACATCAATCTTAACAAGGTGTGTCCGAAAATCCTTTTACATTACCTCGTATTGACCAGATAATCGATGTTGTCGCAGGCAGCGAGCTTTTGTGTTTCTTAGATGCATACTCAGGTTACCATCAGATCCGGCTCAAGGAGGAAGATTGGGAGAAAATGTCGTTCATAACCCCCTTTGGAGCCTATTGTTACAAAAACATGACTTTTGGTTTGAAGAACGCTGGAGCAACTTATCAGAGGTGCACGTTTACGTGGATGATGTTGTTGTCAAGTCTCGGAAGGCCGATTCACTTATTGATGATTTGAAGGAAACTTTTGCTAACTTAAGGAGGTATAAGATGAAGCTTAACCCCACCAAGGGTGTGTTTGGGGTTCCAGCAGGGCAACTCCTCGGTTTCATCGTCTCAGAACATGGAATTGAGGCTAACCCGGCAAAAATCAAAGCCATACAGAGTTTGAAGAAGCCAGAAGAACTAAAGGATGTGCAGCAGCTCACGGGTTGCATCGCAGCCCTGAGCCGGTTCATAGCCCGGCTTGGAGAGAAAGCCATACCACTTTACCGGCTCTTGAAGAAAACATACAAGTTTGTGTGGGATCAAGAGGCAGATGATGTGTTTGAGCTGCTGAAAAAGACGTTGTCTGAAGCGCCAGTTCTGGCGGCTCCTGCACCAAAGGAGCCCATGTTGCTGTATATTGCAGCCGTGCCACGAGCTTTCAGTGCTGTGGTTGTGGTTGAGCGTAAGGAAGAAGGAAAAGAATATCCGGTTCAGAGGCCGGTTTACTATGTCAGCGAAGTTTTAACCGAGTCAAAGCAGCGATATCCTCATTGGCAGAAGCTAGTCTTTGGAGTTTTCATGGCAAGCCGGAAGTTGAAGCATTATTTTCAGGAGCATCCAATCACAGTGGTTAGCTCTGCCCCGCTCGCAGAAATCCTCAGGAATACAGAAGCCACTGGGCGAATCGCTAAATAGGCAATAGAATTGGGGCCGTATCACATTAATTATGAGCCTCGCAATGCTATCAAGTCTCAGGCTTTGGTAGATTTTGTCAATGATTGGACAGAGACAGACGTGCCTCCAGCAACACACAGCACCAAGTCCTGGGTCATGCATTTTGACGGGTCTAAGCAGCTTGAAGGATCTGGAGCCGGCGTTGTCCTTACTTCACCCAAAGGTGATAAGTTGAGTTATGTGTTGCAAATTCACTTTGATTGCTCTAACAATGAGGTTGAGTATGAAGCCTTGCTACATGGTTTGCGTGCGGCGAAGGAGATGAACATCAAACGTATCTTATGTTATGGAGACTTGGATCTCGTAGCACAGCAAGTATCTGGAACATGGGATCGAAAGGATGCCAGGATGGCGACTTACAGAAGAGAGGTGGATAAGGTAGCCGGGTTCTTTTCAGGCTATCAGGTGGATCACATCGATCGCAGGAAAAACGAGGCCGCGGATGCTTTATCAAGACTCGGTTCTCGCCGTGAGCCGGTTCCACCTAATGTTTTCTTAGCTGAGTTATGGAGCCCATCGGTCAAGGTACCATCAGAGGAAGAAATTGCTTATCTAGACCCGGCTGAGGAGGAGCTAGTTGCTGCTTTACATGCTACTCCAGAGTGGACAGAGCCATATTTGGCGTATCTTTTGCATGGAGAATTGCCGGGTCAGGAAGTTATGGATCGACAGATTATACGACGGTGCAAAGCATATGCAGTTATCAATGGCGAGTTATTCAAGCGAAGCACCTCCGGCGTGTTTCAACGTTGTGTATCACCAGAGGAAGGCCAGAAAATACTTAGAGAGATTCACGAGGGAGATTTTGGTCATCATGCTTCAACCCGGTCTTTGGTAGCTAAAGCATTCAGACATGGATTTTTCTGGCTCACTGCTTTGGCCGATGCGGAGCGTTTGGTCCAGAGGTGTGATGGATGTCAGCGATATGCCCGGCAGGTACACGTGCCGGCTCAGGAATTGAGAACTATACCCTTGACTTGGCCTTTCGCAGTTTGGGGTCATGACATGGTGGGTCCCTTCCAGATGTCACCTTGCAAGAAAACCCACCTCCTACTTGCTATTGATAAATTCACAAAGTGGGTCGAAGTTATGCCAGTTACAAATTGTGAGGCAGCTACAGCAGTGCAGTTTTTGAAGCGCATCATCTATCGATTTGGATATCCGCATAGTATCATCACAGATAATGGGACAAATATGTGCCTGGGCAAGGTGGCAAAGTTCTGGGAAATAATAATATCCGGCTTGACGTTGCTTCGGTGGCTCACCCCCAAGCTAATGGTCAAGTTGAGCGTGCAAATCAGGAATTGCTTAAAGGATTGAAACCTCGTCTCCGGGTTCCATGTATCAGAGCCGCTGGAGCTTGGGTGGAGGAATTGCCCTCTGTCATTTGGGGAATTAACACAACACCAAACAGATCCACACAACTTACACCGTTCTTCATGGTATATGGAGCAGAAGCTGTTTTGCCAAGTATATTATTCATGACTCGCCTCGTGTGGCGGCTTACGTTGAGACAGAAAATGAGTTAACCCTGCAAGATTCTCTTGACGTATTGGAAGAAGTTAGTGAGGAAGCCCTACAAAGATCGGCAATATACCAGCAGGATTTGTGACGTTATCACAGTCGTCGGGTCAGGACTCGATCTTTTCAAGAGGGTGACTTAGTTTTGCGCTTGGTTCAATCTCAAGTTGGGATGCACAAATTATCACACCCCCATGGGAAGGTCCTTTCGTCATAAGCCGGAATTTGCACAATGGTTCATACTATCTGGTGGATGCAAGAGAACATAGTGAAATCTCCAATACAACTGATCATAGTACCAAGTCATTGGAAGAAAGAAATCAACCATGGAACATTGCCCAGCTTCGTCCTTACTACACATAGTTTCAGTTCAAGTTTTATCAGATGTAATACACGATGTAAAGAGGCAGCAGGTTTCAGACGCGCTCTTTTCCTTACCAGGGTACCTAAGGGGACTGGAAGGTTTTTAATGAGGCGGCTTGCTGACCTAATATATGAATAAAATGATGTTTGGCAGAAAAATTTCATCTGTTTTTTTTAGTCTTTACTTTACAGTTCTTTTACTTATATTGTTTAGTTATATTTGTAACCTGGCATATCCAATTGGGTCATTTGTTGAGGTTTTTGAAAGTTCAGTATTTATCTTAGGTCTTGGGGGCTGTACACTTAAGAGAAAGGTGCAGTTACAAACTCAAGATCCGGCAAATATAGCCATTTGGTCATGGGGGCTGATTATCTTTGTGGTACAGCTACAATCTCATGACCCGGCCAACATATAGAGCCACCAATTTTTCTTGGTTATCTTACTATGAAGCTTGATGTGACTCGCAATATATGGCTTGATTGCATGCATGTGAACTCAATCAATCATGAAGCCCACTGGGACTTGATTGACCCTGTTTTTAACAGAGATGTTGCAACAATGAAAATCCATGCGAAAGCCGGCTTATAGTTTAAAGAAGCCAAAAGGGTCATCACAACCATAAACTTTGCAGAACAAGCGAAAGCCCAAGCTCAGTACACATCAAGCAAAATTTCAAGGTGTACAGGCACACCATCAAAATAATAGAGCCACAGTGTTAAGTTATTACAGAACCGCCCAACAGGGCCAAATAAGTTTGTTTTTCATGCAGAAAGACATCTGCAGCATGCTTCAAGATTCGGTATCTGGGGCCGGGTCACGGTCGAGGATGGAAGCCGGGTCATCTCTGGCGCTCTTGGCCGGCTCATCTTCTGCTCTGGCTTGGATCTCTGCTTGAGTCTTGGGGGCTTCCTTGGACGAGTCTGAAATGTCTTTCCTCCAAGTGATGAGATACATAGA
The DNA here is from genome assembly GCA_947311845.1 of Poa pratensis. Lineage (NCBI taxonomy): Eukaryota > Viridiplantae > Streptophyta > Magnoliopsida > Poales > Poaceae > Poa > Poa pratensis. The sequence continues at coordinate 30,469,912 of CAMZMU010000118.1, forward strand.
CTCAAACGTGGATTCATCATCATCTTCCACAGCAGCACGAGATGGGGGAGGTACAGTTGGCGTAGACGAACTTGGAGCTGTGGTTGGTTGTTTTTTCTCTTTGTAACTTCGAAAGAGATCAACCCTCTTTGGCTCCTCGTCAATCACCTTCTCATCATCTTTGTCATAGCCATACTGGAAGGAAGACAACTTCATTTTATTTGCAATCTGGGTGGCAACATACCAGGTTTGCTTCATGAGGTTGGCTTACGATTTCTTGTCAAACTTGCTCCCGTTAGAATTGAACTTAGGAAAGCCCTAGACGAGAGGCGCCGGGTCGAAGCTGGGATGATAAGCCTTGGCGAGTGCGAGACCACGCATCACACCGGCTCTGCAAGCTGATCGTTTCCATAGTTCCAGCCATTGTGGCATGGTGGATAAGTGGCCAACAACTTCACTGCTGGTGCTTGGCGGGTTAGCCCATTCCCTGGCGGCTTTGATCATTTCACAGCTCCCAAAATAAAGTTTCCTTGTTAGCACATATAAACTCTTCAGTTTGTCCACGGTCTGCTTACGGAGAGCCGGGTCTCGTTCACCTGGCAAAAGAAAATTGGGGTCTCAGTTAAGGAGGAATGACGGGTTAGCAAAAGTTCTTGGATGAAAAGTGTCGTTGTTTACCTAGAAGGCTGACACCATAGCCTGAATCATGGCTTTGAGGTTGGCTAGATCGGCAGTAGTGGACTTCAGTTGCTTTTGGGTCTTTTCCAGCTACTCCTTCAAGTTTTCCTCATGCTCTTCCATTTCCTTCTCGAGGTCAGAGTGTTCCTAAGTCAGTTCAGTATGGGATTTCTCTAAGGATTGAAGTTGTTCAGAGGCTGTTAGTCGGGCTTCAGATTCTATCTTCAATTTTTCTTTGAGAAGAGCCAGCTCTTGCTCTGTCTTGGCAACATAATCCTGAGATTGGAAGATTGCAGTGTTATAAGATATGCAGATAATAAGTTCAAAGGTTAAACCCCAAGTTACTGATGAAGGATAACGTGGGACATGGGGGCTACAGATATAGTTTTCAGTTTAATAGCCGATAATAGTTGTGAGTCCCGAGTTACTGAAGGGCCGATAAACCGGCACTTGGGGATACACAATTGAGTTTTATTGCTAAAAGATTTGAGTGGAGTCCCAGGCTGCTGCAGACAGACAACCCGGTCCTTGGGGGCTACCACGTTCGAAGTTCTATAAGTGATATGTTCAAGATGATTCTAAAAGACAAAATTTTAGTCCCTAGTTGCTGTAAACAGTTAAATCGGCACTTGGGGGCTACAGTGTTTGACGTTTTTATTCTCAAGGATACCAAGTGTTGATATGGAAGTACAATTTTAGTTCCAGATTGCTATGAATAGCTAACCCGGAACTTGGGGGTTACAGGTTTGACGTTTTTATAAGTAAAGCTTCAAGCTTATCAACAAAGTTGGACAATCAGAAGCTTGAGGGCTACATTATATATATAAGTAAAGAAAGATTACCTCGTGGCGTTTGTTCATCATCTTCACCAGGTCACTCTCAAAGTTCTTGTGCTCAGAGAGCCAGGAAAAATATTCAGATAGAAGAGCTGGCAGTTCCGTCCCTTCGAGAGCTGGTAAACTGGACTGTACAATGGGGTCCTTCCCGTGCATCTCTGGGATTGGTTTTACCTCTGGCTCGAGCACCTTGGTCATAACAGTGGAGGGGCCTAGGACGCTGGTGCGTTGAGACCCGGTAATCACAACGTCCGGGTCATCCACGACTTTCTGTGACTTGGCAGGAGAATCTACTATGTTGATTTCAGGTGTCATGGCAGCCGGGTCTTCCCTTTCTCGTTCCTCTCGAACCGGCTCTGTGTTCCGAGCCTTCTTTGGAGAGGGCTCCGTCACAGTTTGCTGTGGAGGAGGAGAAGGTGTAGCTTCCGGGTCATCAGAAAGGGCAGCTTGAGCCCTAAAAAATGAGTGATATAAGTTAGTTGCTGACAATCAAAGCAAGTATAAATGCTCAAAGAGAAAGAAGAATTGTTACCCGGTGTTGATACTGATGTCATCCGGCATGTCACCGTTTGACCCACCTGAGGAAACTGATAAGGACTGGGAGTCAGGAACCCGGTGTTTACCAGCCAAAGGATGGGAAGCAGTGGGTGTAACTTTCGGGTGGCCGGCTCGGCGAGGAGAAGCAATGTTGGGGATACCTGAGTACAGGGGTTCATCACTTGGCGAGGACCGGGTCCTGCGTTTCTTGCGGGTTTCCAGTTCCTCTTCTTGCTCTTTCTCCTGCGGTTGCTTGGTGGTTTTAGTGTTGCTCGAAGTATACTGAGATAAGCGAGAATGAGGCACCTTTATCACAGCAGAGCGAGTTCGCTTTTTTGGGGGTTCAGTGGTAGAGGAGGTGGAACCCGAGTTTCCGGGTTCTGGGTTTTCCGGCGGACCTAAAGGGCAGGTGTCCGGGTTATCAATGGGAATGCCTTGGTGAGCCGAGTGATTGTCAATCAGATCGAGGAAAATCCCATTTAATGGGTCAAGCTCACCTTCCATCTCTTCTTCCTCAACTTCGTCTTCTTCATCACCTGCGGGAGTGGGAGGTGGAGTGTCGATCTTCCACCAGTCACTATCAGCCTGGAAAAGAAAGAAACCCGGAATAAGAAATGAGAAGTATAAGTGCAGAAGTAAATTCATAATGTCTGAAAGAAATGGTACAAAGGCGAGTTACCTCTGGAGCCGTGTTTGTAACACAAAAAGCTGGGAGACCATCTTCTTCAATCTCGGCTTTGGTTTCCCCAAGCTGGGTCTTGATGGTTTTGATCAGTGCTTTCTTGGGAAACTCCGCAACCGAGTAACGGAGAGGGTCTGTAAGCTTCCCAGTGTACTTGCAGAAGAGGTTGTCACGAATACTAAGAGGCTGGATCCTCCAACCCATCCAGGTTTTGATGAGGTCCGTGCCCTTTAACCCGTGAGCTACAAGCACGTTTATTTTGTGGAGAAGTGGTTGCAGCTTAATTCGGTCTTCATCGGAGGCATAGGAGTTTTGGTTGTCATTCAGAGCCAACTGGTCAACAGAGTAACCCGGCAAGCGAGGTCCTTTGGCGGGTGATGTATCTTTGCAATAAAAGAAAGTTTTTTGCCAGTCCTTAGTATGGCTAAGGAGTTTCAGGCTAGGCATGGGACTGTCTCGGCGGCGTTGAATAGAAACGCCCCCACATTGCAACAACGGGTTATCAGTATGCTCACGTTGGGGTTTGCAGAAGAATAGCTAGGGATGTTAAAATGAAACAGAGCAAGTTTTATCTAAAGCTTTGACTTTTCTTGAGTATTTCTTATTTTCAGGAGGCTAACCCGGACAACAAGGACAGCGGCTCACTCCGAGAGAAGAAACATATCCGAGGAGGAGCACGCAGACCTGGCGTCCGAGTTATCCTGGGGGCTACTGTTGGGGGGATCATAATCCGTAGGCCCATGAAGAGGGAAGCGTGACCCGCCCGGCAGGAGGCCCGGCGAGATCAGCTAACCATCACCATGGGCTGGGTTATACTAACGGGTCGGAGAGCTTGTCGGTAACCCGGTCTTTACAAGGAAGATTCCAGAGGACCCGGAGGTAGTGCGCGTCACGGAGTCCCAGACTTGGAGTACACGCAAGACTAGAGGAGATAGAATAGGACTCCTAGTACGGGTGTAACCCGGTTTTACCTTGTACGCGACCAGGAGACCCGGCAGTCTATATAAGCCGGTTCCTAGGTCATAGTTAGGGGACAAGTTACGAGCCATAAGCAACAAGCAAGAGAGAATCCCCTAGTAGAGAGAGAAATATCGAGACACCTTTGTAACCTAGACTTGTAACTCGGCGACTTATGCTTGTCGGGTTATGAGATCCTCATATCAATAAGAGAGAAGCAGGAAGTAGGTCATTATCTCCTATGGAGAGGCTGAACCTGGGTAAATCGTGTGTCACCGTGTAGCGAGACAATCTTCTGTACACCCGTGCTCTAAAAACCCCACACCTAAGTTACCCCTGGTAACATCTGCCGTGACAAAACCACGACAGAACTCAAGATTGCCCATAGGGACTATGTGGCTCTTGCGGCAAGGACCTGTTGGAAGAACCCTTCCAAAGCTAAAGCTCAAGTGGAGCAAAAGTTCAAGTCTAGTGGTACAAGGAGGGCAACCCCAAAATGAAGACTTGCTTTAATTGCCAAGATAGATATCACTATGTTGCCGAGTGCCCCTATGAGAACCGTGAAGAACATGGAGGAAGGCTTGTTCTCAAGAATGCCTCAAGGTCCCCTAGCAAGAAACGTTTCTTCAAGAAGAACCTTCCCAACAAGAAGCCTCCTTCAAGAATGGTATTGGTGACAAGGGAGGAGTACAAGTCCGGGGGTGAGAGTGATGAAGAAGAAACCACAAGTGAAGTGGCCGCTATTGCCATTGCTTCATCAACACCATCATCCCTCTTCGAATCTCCCAATGAGAATGTCCCAACCCAATCCGCTAAGTGTCTCATGGCAAAAGCCACCGAGGTATCATCTCCTTCCCCCTCCAAGACTATAAATGAAATGGATGATCTTATGAGTCTTAGAGTAAAGGAAGAAAATGTTGCTTTGGATCGTTTCATGACTAACTTGCAAGGTGAAGCCAAGAAACGCTTTGAAGCTCTATGAGCGATTATGGGTGGATCCAAGAGGAGCTTGATGAGAAGGAGAGACTTGAAAGAGAGTATGCTAATGATATTGCCGCTCTCACCGTGGCTCTTGAAGAAGAGCATGAGCTTCGGGTTTCTCTTGAAGAGAAACTTGAAAATCTTGATGAGTCACAAAATGCAATCTTTTCTCAAATCATTAAAGAACGTGACCATGCTATTGCAAAATATAAGATTTTCAAGAAAGAAAAGGTTGAATTTGGTGTTGGTCATAATAGACTAACCGAGCAGTTAGAGAAGATCACCAAGGCTCACAAGGCCTTGGAGAGTGAACACTCTATTCTCACCAAGTCTTTTGAACAACTTCAAATTCAATCATCTAAAACAAATGTTCCTAGTTCCTCTACTACTTCTTGTGATCATGCAAATGTCATTGAGGAAAATGCTAGGTTGAAGAGCGAACTTGCCAAGCCCTCTAGTTCCCAAAGTAAGCCTATTGATGATCTTTTGCAATTGCAAAAGCCACACATTGGGAAAGAGGGTCTTGGCTATGTTGCCAAGAAGAAGAAGAAAAACAAGAAGAAGACCAAGCCCGCACAAGCAAAGAAGACTACCATTGCAAATAGTGATGCCACAAGGGGCAACACTCCTCGCAGTGACTTTGCGGGACATGCTAACCCCAACTATATTCTTTATGTTGATTATTATGGGAATGTTTGTGCTAAATATGTTGGTCCTTATGATGGTTACATTGCTTACTCTATTTGGGTTTCTAAGACCCTTGTTGCTAACAAAAGAGGACCCATTGCAAGATGGGTACCTAAGACCAAACAATGATTTCTTGTAGGACTATGCTTCTGGTGGGTCAAATGGGTGATTGATAGTGGATGCACAAGTCATATGACCGGAAGCAAGGAGCTTATGACGGAGATGACACCAAATGATAATCATGCAACCGTCACATATGGAGACAAGTCTAAATCTAAGGTATCGGGTCTCGGCAAGGTGGTAGTAGCAAGGGATATCACCCTTGTGAACGTCATGCTTGTCGAGTCCCTTGGTTACAATTTAATGTCCGTTCGTGCACTTAACAAGATGGGCTTTGCCGTCCATTTTGATCTTGATATTGTGGTACTCATGTGGAGCAAGACTCTAAAGGTTGCTTTCGATGGGTATGTTGAACATGAGTTGTTTGTGGTGGACTTTTCGGAGTCTACCAACACTCAAGCAATGTGCCTTTTTGGAAAGGCGGACGTGGGGTGGTTGTGGCATCGCCGCTTGTCCCATGTCAATATGAGAACTTTGCAAAGTCTTCACAAGGGTGGCCACATCCTTGGACTAAAAGAGAATGTTTCTTTTCCTAGAGATTGTCTTTGTAGGGCGTGTGTTGAAGGAAAGATGCATGATTCTCCCCACCCGCACAAGACCATCATTTCATCAACAAGGATATTGGAACTTCTTCATGTTGATCTCTTTGGTGTCGTGCCTCAACCAAGTCTTGGTGGGAAGAAGTATTGCTTGGTGATTGTCGATGACTATTCAAGATTTACATGGGTTTATTTCTTCAAGTCGAAGAGTGAGACCCAACAAGCCGTCATTGACTTCTCCAATGAAGTGCAACGTCAACACAATGTCCCTATATTGGTCATTAGAAGTGACAATGGCTCCGAGTTCAAGAACTACACCCTAAATGAGTTTCTTAGTGAGAGGGAATTCGTCATCAATATTCCGCTGCGTATACCCCTCAACAAAATGGTGTACCCGAGAGGAAGAACCAGACCCTTATGGATATGGCAAGGTCTATGTTGGCAGAGTTCAAGACCCCACTTTTCTTGTGGGCCGAGGCCATCTCCACGGCATGTCATTCATCTAACCGCCTCTACTTCCGCACGGGCAAGAAATTCACTCCATATGAAATGCTTACCGGCAACAAGCCCAATATTTCCTACTACCGGGTGTTCGGTTGTAAGTGTTTCTATAAGATCAAAGGTTATCGCTTATCTAAATTTGAGTCTAAGGCTTTAGAGCGTACTTTTATTGGTTACGGTGCCGAATCCCACACTTATAGAATCTACGACAAGTCCTTCGGGACCATTTTAGAATTTTGTAGTGTGGAGTTCGATGGGAATGACGGCTCCCAAGTGGCGCAATTTCATATTCGTGATGTAGATGATGAGGAACCTCAAGATGCAATAAGGCGAATGGGCGTGGGATTCTTTCGCCCAATCGAGATTCACCATGAGGCGCCTCAAGAAGGACCAAGCTCCACCCATGTGGAGCATTCATCATCACAAGTGGAAACTGCACCATCCGATGGAGCAAATGATGCACCAAGCCAACAACAAGTTCAAGACCCTCCTCAAGTTGATCAAGTTGCTACGCAAGAACCAAGTTCTCCAATTATTGATGCTAGCCATGATCAAGACCAAGGTCCATCCCCCCTTCTAGTGATGAAGGTGTGCATATTGAAGACCAAGGTTATCATTCCGGTCAAGACGGGGACACAAATGATCAAGATGATCAAGAGATTCCTCCAAGCTCTCGTGAGGACATCGACACCCGTCGTCATGCAAGAAATGTCAAGACCATGCTAAGAAGACAACACTTCTTGGAAAATATTATTGGTGATTTGAAGGGCAATGTTGTGACTAGAAGACAATGTGCAAACTTTAGTAAGCATCAAGCTCACATATCCATGGTGGAACCAAAGAAAGTCTTTGAAGCTATTGAGGATCCGGATTGGTTGAATGCAATGCATGAAGAGCTCAATAACTTCAAGCGCAACAAGGTTTGGAAGCTAGTTGAGAAGCCAAAGGAGTGCCGCAATGTTATAGGTACTAAATGGATATTCAAGAATAAGCAAGATGAACATGGCATGGTGGTGAGGAACAAGGCAAGATTGGTGGCTCAAGGGTACTCTCAAGTTGAAGGCATTGATTTTGGAGAGACCTATTGTCGTGGGTTTGTCACGTCAGATGTCATGGATGATTTCGTAGGTGTGGGATTTGCGCAAGTCAATCGTCTCCGAGCTTGGGATCGCAGGAACAAGGATGAACACAGATTTACCCAGGTTCGGCCCCTCAATGTGAGGTAAATACCTAGTTCCTGCCTACCCTAGATTGGTATTGATGTGATATATGTGGTGTTACAATGGAGGCGATCCGATCTGGGTACTCGCCGTAAGAACTAGGGTTTTAGGGCTTGATAGCTTGACCCCGTCTAAGTCCTGCGAGTCCTCTTTATATACACAGAGGCTCGCTAGGTTACAAAAGTTCTACACGAAGCCGATTGTCTTCTTGTCTTCCAAGGCAAGTTTTACCACCGACCTTCTGGAGCCTTCCTTTGGCAGGCCGCGATCCTTGATCGGCCCATCTTTACATGGCCCAATAATAGCGTGATCATGAAGATGAAGTCGCCGTTTTGGCTTTGAATAAGTCGCGGGTTAATTATTTGTAACATCCCAAAAATATTAATCAGTATTATATTCCAAAAATGGGAGCCAACAAAAACTTTTGTTAATTATTATGTGTTGTTTGCAAATTGTTGCTTGTGGTAATTAATCCTTGTTGCTTGTGTGGTTTAATTCTTGCTAGTGGTATGTTGTTTGCTCTAAATAAAAACAAGAAGAAAAGAAAAGAATTGAAATAGCAATTAAAGCAAGAAAAATAAAAGTGACATTTGTGTCCCACAAATTCTCCAAGGGGAGAAATTAAAATGGTTTCAAATAAAAATTGAGAGGAGAAGTCATATAAACTCTCCCATTTTTATTCCTATAACTTTTCCCTCTCAAAAATTTAATTTAAAAACCATTAATTAAATTCTATTTTCTATCTTTATTAAATTCAACTCACAAAGTGTGCTATGTTGCACTTGTCACATGGAATGCAACACAGCACCACAATTACCCATATATAGTTATGAAGCAAAGTATGAACTCAAAATTTAAAAATTCGAATTTAAATTTCAGTGAGACATTTCGTCGAACACGTGGTGGATACCACTGTGTTCATCTTCGGTTTGATTTGAAACCGATGCAATTCGATCGAATTCGAGGTTTGTTCTTCGAATTGATGCTTGCACCCACTCCCTCTCCCCTCACTGACCTCGCCGCGTCCAGGAAATCGAAGAAAGGAGGCACGGGAAGAGAAGATGGACCAGGGGACAGCCGCGGGCGCCGTGCGCCATGGCCGTCGCCGTGGCAACGGCGTTGTCGCCACCTCAGTCGCCCCAGACCGTGTCCCCCCTCTCCCTGGTGTCTCTGCGCTCTCCCAACACCGTAGCCATCCCCGGGGAGGACCCCCATCGTCGCTTCGCGCCACGCAGTCGCCGCGCCCGCCCGAGACGACCGTGCTAGTGCACGCACCCGCCGTCCAAACGATCTCCGGGCCGTCCCGTTTCTCGCTCACGCACAGTGCGTCACCACGCCGTCGAGCTAGTCCCTGCACCTCGAACGCTGCAGCCGCCCCCTACCGCGAGCTACGGCAAGCTATTGCGCCTGGACACCCTCTCCTGCACCGTGTCCACGGCGAGCCCGTGCGCCGTCGTCGAACCTATAAAGCCACCCCGAGCCCTCCCTCAATCTCACCGCTTCTCTCTCCCTCCACTCTCTCCCGTACACCGCTAGAAGGGCGGGTACTCCGCAGCGAGGCTGCTGCTGCCCGTAGTTCCTCTCTGCGCCCCGCCGCACCCGAGGTAGGCGACGACACGGCCACGCCGTGCTGCCCCCTCCCTTGCTCTTCTCTGGACCTCACCTGCCTCTCCATTACCACCGCACTCACCCGCGACGTTTTCCCCTCTGTATCATGCCCAGGAGCCCCCGGAGGATCTCGCCGGAGTTGGAGCACGGCCGCGGAGAAGAAGGAGATCATCGCCGCCGCCAGGAACTTCCCCATCAAGCTCCACTCGCCTCCCCAGCATCCCCACGACCTCCGCCATCGAACGCCGTCCTCTCCGTCGTCTCTAGACCCTCCAGGTACCCCCACTGGCCACCCTCGCCGTCGCCGGAGCTCCGGCGACGCTCTGGTTAGGTCGTCGATGAACGCGGCCTCCGTGAGCCGTTCAATCTATGATCAACGATCGCGTACCGCTTCGTTAATTTGAGCCACTGCCATGTAGGTCCCACCCGTCAGATATTTAAACATTTCCAGCGCGCGAGATATTTCTCCTGTGTCGCTGACGTGTAGGCCCCGCATGTCAGAGTTCTGAACATTATCCAGAACAGTTAGGATTTCTAATTTTAGTTTCTCTGGAAATTCAGTACTGGCATCAACTTCAAAAATCAATATCTCAAGATTTAGAAATCCAAATAAATCAAACTAAATTGTTCTGGAAATCTTATGAAATTATTTAATCAACACAATTGGTCTCATGTCATTTAATTAAATAGATAAAAAGTATTATTGAAAATGCTGCAGAAGGTTTAAATTTTAACTTGTTTGTTTCTGATGCTCTGTGTGTCCAAATAATTCCAAACCAATTTTGTTAGCTTAATACTACCTTGTGTTAGCTCCCCTAATTTTGGTAGAATTAATTAGGCAGTATTAATTGTTGACTTTAAGATAAACCCTTCTGGACTAAAACAAACAAATATGTTTATTGGTTGACCCAATTGAGTTAGGACCAATTTTGTTAGCTCACATATAGCCATGTTTAGTTACCCCAAAAAGGGTTTAATTTTTGGAGCAATAGAATTTAAATGGTAGCTAAAACTTGATTATTAAGCTACTGGATTCAATCCAATGTGTAGGGAGTTTGGTAACTCCAAATGATCCAATTCAAATTGGGTTGTCTTCTACACATCAGTAGCTTTCTATAGAAATTTAGTTTGTATTTTTGTGACCAACATAACTCAAGTTGTGGAATTAAACATGAATAACTAGTTTCTGCCATAATTTGGACTTAATTAAATAATGTTTAATTCAATTTATTTGAAAACCAAATTGTGTGGTTTGGGTGTGCAGTAGCTAATGGTGATGTTTATGGTTGTTGTGTTGAGATGATTGCTTGTATAGCTTAGTGACTGGTTGCATTGTTTGATTATTAATTAGACGAGAACGTTGTCGGATATATCGAGGAAGGAGAGTTTGCTGAAGTTGAAGAACAAGAGCAAGATCACTTTGCCAAGCAAGGCAAGCTATTCTCTGAGCTTGCACTACCAACATATGCATCTACTTTCATAACATGTTTTACTCTCAAAGCAAGATTTATAAAACTCATTTCAAAAGTATATGGATATTATTTTACCACCCTATGTAGTAGTTTATATAAAACTTTAGGATGGGAAAACAATGTTGTTTATTCAAAACTCCTTTGAAATGTCTTGTGAGTTTATGGAATGCCGAGATGTCAGTGTTGTATTGGAAAAGTGGAAAAGTGGTGATGTTTATGAAAAATGCACAGTGTGTCCTTGTACTTACGTCAACCATCCGATACCCTGTGCGACCACCTCCACCACATATGGGAAAAGGGCGTAGTCATATAATTTGCTCATATTAGTATGGGACTCCTCAACAACGAGGATGACCTCGTTCCATGAGGGGATGGTCATGGCGACCTACCCCCTGACCTGGGTCCTGGCATCTGAGGATGGGGGATTGAAGGGTTCGCTCGCCGGGCAGAACTACGAGTCCTCACACTTAGGTTTCCCGACGGGGAATCTGGACTGGGTGTTGATGGAAAGGATGATAATTTCGTAGCGGTAGGATCCTATACTAGCATGAGCAAAGGACAGGCTATGGTCGGCGGCTTACTTCGCATACACCTGTATGGCGAGACGTGGCGGACACGATGAGCTGCCGGATGGATGTGGGATAAAAGCGTGCTACCTCTGCAGAGGGTTAAAACTATTCGAATAGCCGAGTCCTTGGATATGGACAGCTGGGAGACCCTACTTTGACCAGGTGCAAGTTTTTGGAAAAGCTTTTAAGTTTAAAAGAAATTGAAATGGTGATGGGGTTACACAGCTATACCAAATGAAGTGGTAGGAGTTGTGGGAACAAATGGACTATGGTGAGCCATGGTCATGAAAAGGAGGAGTTTTTGAGAAACAAAATGAAATGGTGACTTCTTTCAAAGATGGTTATAAAACTCTTCTTACCTTTTTCAATAAAGATATAGAGATGTTTTAAAACAAATAAGAATGCATACTCATGTTGGGGTAGTTTGTGAGTACATTCAAATGTACTCATATTGGTTTCGTCCCTGGCTATTGTCCTAGCCAGACTACGAGGAGGAGCACTACGCCGAGCAGGAATATGGCGACTTCTACGCCAACTAAGGATCTCCACAAGTCAGCTGCCTGTCGGGTTGTCATCGTTAGAATATGATGTCTACTACGCCGTAGCTTCCGCTGATATATTTGGTTTGGCCCATGAAGGCACCTATGTAAGAACTTGGTCTAAATGACCATTTATGTACGACTTTTTATTCGGTACTGTAATGGATGTAAACTTTGGTATCCAATTCGGATTATGTGCAACGACAGACTGATCACGGATCGTTGTGTTAAGCATAATCGGGTATTTCAGACAGCTAGTCCGGGGTCCCCACATTATTCCCCCGACATTAGCCCCCAAGTGTAGCCTGGACTTCATGGAATATCTTGATATGTTTTCTTGATTTTGAAAGGTTCCTTGGACGTTTAGGCTGCACTTTTTTTCTTTCTGGCTTGCACTTCCTTGCTTTGCGACTCATAATCACGTTGAATTGGCTTTTACTCGCACTTTTGGGGCGGCCTTGAAGATGCATCTGTGAGGAGCACAAGGCGGAGTTAGTAGACTCCCGTTTCCGGTTCTACGGGAGGCGCAACTGCGATGGACACCCTACTCCTTCACCTTACCACCCGATGTTTGGGAGCTACATCATGGACATGGAGATCTTACTTCAGTGCACTCAGGATGATCTGTTGCGCACTAGGATTCAGCTCCACTTCGACCGCGAGTCGCTCGTTGAGCTTCGCGAGAACGAGATGAAGCTGATGGTGGAGAAGGTTGCTCTTCTCAGGAAGAGGGCCCAGCTGAGGAAGACTATCGTGAAGCTCCGCACGAAGGTGGCAGAGCAGGATGGACTGATTGAGGATCTAGAGCACCATACTGACGAGATGGAGGAGGAGGGCGAGGATCTCCGCAAGGAGAACGACGCTTTCCTCAGTGACGATGATGACTTCGTGGAGGAGATGGACTGTGAGGAGGAGGATGATGAGGAGGAGTTAGTTGACGAGGAGGAGGAGCCACTCGAGCCAGTTCTCGAGGACGAGGAGGAGGATCCCGAGGAGCCAGCCTACCAGTCAGATGCTGACGTGTTAGAGCTGGAGGTTCCACCTCAGTAGGCGAGTGACTTGATCACTACCGCAGGATTAGGTTGACCCCCTATAGCTAGTCGAGTAGTAGAGTGGTTCTTTTGGAAACCAGATGTTATGTATCCTAGATGTAAGGTGATGTTGTAAGCTTGATGTTGATGTGAACTCTTGATGTGTTGTTTGTGAAATATAAGTATGTTTGTCTTGTTTAAATCTGTGTGAACTATTTTCATATAAATCTTAGGATTAATCAACCACTTGAGAGATCGTCTTTTCCCTTAGTCGAACTTTTCTTGCCTTGTCTCTTATACCCGGTGTGCTTCAGGATGCCACCCCGTCGCAGCAATGCGGAAGGATCAGGATCAGCACCACCACCACCGGACCCAACCCCCACCCAACTTCTCGCGCTTATCATGGAGGAGCGTGAAAATGCCCGGCAAGAGCGCCAAGCTCATCTCGCTGCCTTACAACAACTCGCAGCCGCTTATAACAACAACAACAACAACAATGGTGGTAACGGCAATGGCGATGGAAACCAGCGATCTACCTTGGGTGATTTTCAGAAGACCAACCCACCCACCTACTCCAAGGGACTTCACCCACTAGAAGCCGATGATTGGCTTCGCACCATCGACAACAATCTGGAAGTTGCTGCTGTGGGAGAGAATGAGAAAGTGTGTATGCAACCCACTATCTCGCTGGACCTGCAAGAGCTTGGTGGGAAACTACCAAGACTCTCCAGCCAGCTGGTCATGTATCAACTGGGCTGAGTTCCAGGAGAAGTTCCGCAAGAAGCACATTCCCTATGGACTCATTGAGAGGAAGAAGGATGAGTTCCGTAAGCTGAGGCAGGGAAGTAGAGATGTGGTCGGTTATCTTGAGGAGTTTACCGACTTATCTCGGTATGCTCCTGATGACACCGACAAAGAAGAGAAGAAGATGGAGCGTTTCATGAGTGGACTTCATGATGAACTGCAGTGTGCTCTGGTTATCCATGACTTCCGTGATCTGGAGTCACTTGTGGACAAAGCCATCCAGCTGGAGACCAAGCGCAAGTCTATGTATGAAGGTCGCAAGAGGAGGATGAATGCTCAGGAAGGTTCGAGCAGCCAGAAACCCGTATCTTTCAGCAGAACCCCAGGCCTGCCTATCGTCCACCCCAAGCCACGCCCCAATTTCCCTAACCGCCCGAACAACTTCAACCGCCCCAATGACAATAACCGTCCCAGAGGAAACTTCAACAACTTCAACCCCAATGCCAATGTTGTCTGCTTTGAATGTGGCAACAAAGGTCACTACTCCAGGAATGCCCCAATCCCAAGAGAATGTCCAGCGCCCCAATGCACCTGCACCGAACAATGGTCAAGGCCGCAATGGAAATGGTAATGGCAAGAATGCCGCACCCCGCGGGAATGTGCTGTTGTCAGAGGCCGTCTGCACCACATCAATGCTGAAGAGGCTGAAGAAGCGCCAGATGTTGTGCTGGGTACGTTTCTTGTCAACTCAGTACCTGCAACTGTTCTGTTTGATTCTGGTGCTACCCATTCGTTTATTACCAAAGAGTTTGTTTCTAAGGGAGGTTTAGTCGGGAGTCTTTTACCCAAACCAATGTTGGTACAAACCCCAGGACTGTTAGCCAAAACCAACCAGATGTGTTCCGAAACCCCCATAGAAATTGGAGGAGGAAGGTTTGCAGCCGACCTAATTATCTTAGGAAACCAAGGCATAGATGTTATTCTTGGAATGGATTGGTTAGCCAAGTACCACGGTCGTATTGACTGTGCCCGAAGAGCTGTTTCTCTCACTTCTGATGATGGAGTTGAAGTGGAGTATGCATCTGAGACCAGCCAGACCAGACCCGGATGCCATGAGAGCATAGCTCGACCCGCCCTAGATGAGATCCGTGTTGTTCATCTGTTCAAGGATGTTTTCCCAGAAGAATTGCCTGGTATGCCGCCAGACAGGGATATTGAGTTCATAATTGAGCTTATCCCAGGACATCCCCCATATCCCAAAAGCCTTATCGGATGAATCCGGAAGAACTGGTGGAGTTGAAGAAGCAGTTGGCTGATATGCTAAGCAAAGGTCTTGTCCGCCCAAGCGCTTCACCATGGGGATCACCCATTATTTTTGTGGACAAGAGAGACGGTACCACACGCCTGTGTGTGGATTATCGCAAGCTGAATGACGTGACCATTAAAAACAAGTACCCTCTTCCCAAGATCGAGGATCTGTTCGATCAAATGAACGGAGCCCGAGTCTTTTCAAAGATCGATCTTCGGACAGGTTACCATCAGTTGAAGATCCGAGAGACAGATATTCCCAAGACCGCCTTCACCACCCGTTACGGTTTGTTTGAATACACCGTCATGTCCTTTGGCTGACCAATGCCCCAGCCTATTTCATGAATCTCATGAACAAGATTTTCATGGAGTACCTCGACAAGTTCGTGGTAGTTTTCCTTGATGACATCCTTATTTATTCCAAGACCGAAGAAGAGCATGCTGAACACCTGCGTCTAGTTTTGGAGACCCTCCAAGAGCACCAGCTGTATGCCAAACTTAGCAAGTGTGAGTTTTGGCTCAGTGAAGTGGCATTTCTTGGACATATTGTATCCGCTGGAGGAATTTCTGTTGACCCTGAGAAGATACAAGCCATTCTTGACTGGTTATCCCCAACCAATGTTTTTGAAATCCGAAGCTTTCTCGGACTTGCCGGTTATTACCGCAAGTTCGTTGAAGGATTTTCCAGTATAGCCAAACCTCTGACCCAACTGTTGAAGAAGGACAAGAAATTTGAATGGACTCAGAAGTGTGAGGATAGTTTCCAAGAACTGAAGAAGAGACTAACCTCAGCCCCAATCCTGATCATGCCAGACGTCACCCAGAGTTTCGACGTGTATTGCGATGCATCACGCCTCGGACTTGGTTGCGTTCTGATGCAAGAAGGCAAAGTTGTGTCGTATCTGTCCCGGCAGTTGCGACCGCATGAAGAGAATTACCCAACCCATGACTTGGAGTTAGCTGCTGTAGTCTTTGCTCTTAAGAAGTGGCGTCCCTATCTTGCGGGACATCGCTGCGAGGTCTATACAGATCACAAAAGCTTGAAGTATATTTTCACCCAGAAAGATCTGAACCTGCGACAGAGGAGATGGATGGAATTAATCAAGGATTATGATATTGGAATCCATTATCACCCTGGAAAGGCTAATGTAGTTGCCGATGCCCTTAGTCGCAAACCTTGCACCCTGAATGCCCTGATCCAAGCCGAACAGCCAGCCTTGTTCAAAGAGTTCCAAGATTTTGGACTAGAGCTTGTTAGCCATGGTTATCTCGCCAATTTAGAGTTAACCCCAACCCTGATGGATCAAATCAAAGAAGCCCAAAAAGGTCATGAAAGCATAGAGGGAATTAGGAAGAAGATTTCCCTCGGCAAAGCACCCGGTTTTACCGAAGATGCTGAGGGAGTGCTGAAATTCAATGACCGTATCTGTGTGCCCAATGTCACGGAACTTAAGGAGTTAATCCTGAAGGAGGCCCATGAGACCCCTTACTCAATCCACCCCGGCGGAACCAAAATGTACCAAGACCTTCGAGAAAGATTTTGGTGGCATGGAATGAAGCGAGAGATTGGTTCATTCGTAGCCAAGTGTGACATCTGCCAGCGAGTTAAGGCTGAACATCAGCGACCCGCTGGATTGCTTCAACCTTTGAAAATTCCCGAGTGGAAGTGGGATGAGATTGGAATGGATTTTATTACCGGACTTCCAAATCCAACCGAGGCCATGATTCAATCTGGGTCATCGTTGATCGACTGACCAAGGTTGCCCATTTCATCCCTGTCAACACCACCTATCGGGGACATCAGTTGGCCGACTTGTATATTTCCAGAATAGTGAGCCTGCATGGTGTGCCTAAGAAGATTGTATCTGATAGAGGCACGCAATTCACCTCAAGGTTCTGGAAATCCCTTCATGAAGCCCTCGGAACCAAGCTAGCATTTAGCACAGCTTATCATCCCCAGACCGATGGCCAAACTGAGCGAGTGAACCAGATATTGGAGGACATGCTTCGCGCATGTGTTCTATCCTATGGTTCCAAGTGGGAAGATTGCCTTCCGTTTGCAGAATTCTCGTACAACAACAGTTATCAGTCCAGTCTGCAAATGGCCCCTTTTGAAGCCCTTTACGGCAAGAAGTGTCGTACACCCCTGAATTGGTCCGATACCGGAGAAGCAAATTGTTCGGACCAGATACCCTCCGTGAAGCTGAAGAGCAAGTTCAGCTTATTCGTGAACGCCTCAAAACTGCCCAATCCCGTCAGAAGAGTTATGCTGACACCAAGCGCCGTGACCTCACTTCAGTCGGAGATTATGTTTATCTCCGAGTGACACCCCTTAAAGGAATGCAGCGTTTCCATGTCAAAGGAAAGTTAGCGCCAAGGTATATTGGACCCTTCAAGGTCTTGCTCGTCGAGGAGAAGTATCCTATCAGCTGGAGTTACCCCAGGAGTTAGGAGATTACCATGATGTCTTCCACATTTCCTTGCTCCGGAAGTGTCTTGAAGTTCCTGACCAGCCTGATGTTTTCAAAAACATCGACCACCTCTCCATCGACCTGAACCAAGACCTGACTATCGTGAGAGACCCTCAAAATTCTCGAAGAAGATGTTCGTGTTACCCGAAGACGTGCGATCAAGTTTTACAAAGTCCAGTGGACTAACCACTCTGAAGAAGAAGCAACTTGGGAACGCGAAGATTATCTTCGAAGCGAATTTCCAGACCTCTTTAGTACCCAGGCCTAGCAAATCTCGGGACGAGATTTATTCTAAGGGGGGAAGGATTGTAACATCCCAAAAATATTAATCAGTATTATATTCCAAAAATGAGAGCCAACAAAAACTTTTGTTAATTATTATGTGTTGTTGCAAATTGTTGCTTGTGGTAATTAATCTTGTTGCTTGTGTTTTATTCTTGCTAGTGGTATGTTGTTTGCTCTAAATAAAAACAAGAAGAAAAGAAAAGAATTGAAATAGCAAATAAAGCAAGAAAAATAAAAGTGACATTTGTGTCCCACAAATTCTCCAAGGGGAGAAATAAAATGGTTTCAAATAAAATTGAGAGGAGAAGTTATATAAACTCTCCCATTTTTATTCCTATAACTTTTCCCTCTCAAAAATTTAATTTAAAAACCTAAATTAAATTCTATTTTCTATCTTTATTAAATTCAAATCACAAAGTGTGCTATGTTGCACTTGTCACATGAATGCAACACAGCACCACAATTACCCATATATATTATGAAGCAAAGTATGAAATCAAATTTAAAAATTCGAATTTAAATTTCAGTGAGACATTTCGTCGAACACGTGGTGGACACCACTGTGTTCATCTTCGGTTTGATTTGAAACCGATGCAATTCGATCGAATTCGAGGTTTGTTCTTCGAATTGATGCTTGCATCCACTCCCTCTCCCCTCACTGACCTCGCCGCGTCCAGGAAATCGAAGAAAGGAGGCACGGGAAGAGGAGATGGACCAGGGGACAGCCGCGGGCGCCGTGCGCCATGGCCGTCGCCGTGGCAACGGCGTTGTCGCCACCTCAGTCGCCCCAGACCGTGTCCCCCCCTCTCCCTGGTGTCTCTGCGCTCTCCCAACACCGTAGCCATCCCCGGGGAGGACCCCCATCGTCGCTTCGCGCCACGCAGTCGCCGCGCCCGCCCGAGACGGCCGTGCCAGTGCACGCACCCGCCGTCCAAACGATCTCCGGGCCGTCCCGTTTCTCGCTCACGCACAGCGCGTCGCCACGCCGTCGAGCTAGTCCCTGCACCTCGAACGCTGCAGCCCCCCCTACCGCGAGCTACGGCAAGCTATTGCGCCTGGACACCCTCTCCTGCACCGTGTCCACGGCGAGCCCGTGCGCCGTCGTCGAACCTATAAAGCCACCCCGAGCCCTCCCTCAATCTCACCGCTTCTCTCTCCCTCCACTCTCTCCCGTACACCGCCAGAAGGGCGGGTACTCCGCAGCGAGGCTGCTGCTGCCCGTAGTTCCTCTCTGCGCCCCGCCGCACCCGAGGTAGGCGACGACACGGCCACGCCGTGCTGCCCCTCCCTTGCTCTTCTCTGGACCTCACCTGCCTCTCCATTACCACCGCACTCACCCGCGACGTTTTCCCCTCTGTATCGTGCCCAGGAGCCCCCGGAGGATCTCGCCGGAGTTGGAGCACGGCCGCGGAGAAGAAGGAGATCATCGCCGCCGCCAGGAACTTCCCCATCAAGCTCCACTCGCCTCCCCAGCATCCCCACGACCTCCGCCGTCGAACGCCGTCCTCTCCGCCGTCTCTAGACCCTCCAGGTACCCCCACTGGCCACCCTCGCCGTCGCCGGAGCTCCGGCGACGCTCTGATTAGGTCGTCGATGAACGCGGCCTCCGTGAGCCGTTCGATCTATGATCAACGATCGCGTACCGCTTCGTTAATTTGAGCCACTGCCATGTAGGTCCCACCCGTCAGATATTTAAACATTTCCAGCGCGCGAGATATTTCTCCTGTGTCGCTGACGTGTAGGCCCCCATGTCAGAGTTTGAACATTATCCAGAACAGTTAGGATTTCTAATTTAGTTTCTCTGGAAATTCAGTACTGGCATCAACTTCAAAAATCAATATCTCAAGATTTAAATCCAAATAAATCAAACTCAATTGTTCTGGAAAGCTTATGAAATTTTTTAACCAACACAATTGGTCTCATGTCATTTAATTAAATAGATAAAAAGTATTATTGAAAATCTGCAGAAGGTTTAAATTCTAAACTTGTTTGTTTCTGATGCTCTGTGTGTCCAAATAATTCCAAACCAATTTTTTAGCTTAGTACTGCCTTGTGTTAGCTCCCCTAATTTTGGTAGAATTAATTAAGCAGTATTAATTGTTGACTTTAAGATAAACCCTTCTGGACTAAAACAAACAAATATGTTTATTGGTTGACCCAAATGAGTTAGGACCAATTTTGTTAGCTCACATATAGCCATTTTTAGTTACCCTAAAAGGGTTTAATTTTTGGAGCAATAGAATTTAAATGGTAGCTAAAACTTGATTATTAAGCTACTGGATTCAATCCAATGTGTAGGGAGTTTGGTAACTCCAAATGATCCAATTCAAATTGGGTTGTCTTCTACACATCAGTAGCTTTCTATAGAAATTTAGTTTGTATTTTTGTGACCAACAGAACTCAAGTTGTGGAATTAAACATGAATAACTAGTTTCTGCCATAATTTGGACTTAATTAAATAATGTTTAATTCAATTTATTTGAAAACCAAATTGTGTGGTTTGGGTGTGCAGTAGCTAATGGTGATGTTTATGGTTGTTGTGTTGAGATGATTGCTTGTATAGCTTAGTGATTGGTTGCATTGTTTGATTATTAATTAGACGAGAACGTTGTCGGATATATCGAGGAAGGAGAGTTTGCTGAAGTTGAAGAACAAGAGCAAGATCACTTTGCCAAGCAAGGCAAGCTATTCTCTGAGCTTGCACTACCAACATATGCATCTACTTTCATAACATGTTTTACTCTCAAAGCAAGATTTATAAAACTCATTTCAAAAGTATATGGATATTATTTTACCACCCTATGTAGTAGTTTATATAAAACTTTAGGATGGGAAAACAATGTTGTTTATTCAAAACTCCTTTGAAATGTCTTGTGAGTTTATGGAATGCCGAGATGTCGGTGTTGTATTGGAAAAGTGGAAAAGTGGTGATGTTTATGAAAAATGCACAGTGTGTCCTTGTACTTACGTCAACCATCCGATACCCTGTGTGACCACCTCCACCACATATGGGAAAAGGGCGTAGTCATATAATTTGCTCATATTAGTATGGGACTCCTCAACAACGAGGATGACCTCGTTCCATGAGGGGATGGTCATGGCGACCTACCCCCTGACCTGGGTCCTGGCATCTGAGGATGGGGGATTGAAGGGTTCGCTCGCCGGGCAGAACTACGAGTCCTCACACTTAGGTTTCCCGACGGGGAATCTGGACTGGGTGTTGATGGAAAGGATGATAATTTCGTAGCGGTAGGATCCTATACTAGCATGAGCAAAGGACAGGCTATGGTCGGCGGCTTACTTCGCATACACCTGTATGGCGAGACGTGGCGGACACGATGAGCTGCCGGATGGATGTGGGATAAAAGCGTGCTACCTCTGCAGAGGGTTAAAACTATTCGAATAGCCGAGTCCTCGGATATGGACAGCTGGGAGACCCTACTTTGACCAGGTGCAAGTTTTTGGAAAAGCTTTTAAGTTTAAAAGAAATTGAAATGGTGATGGGGTTACACAGCTATACCAAATGAAGTGGTAGGAGTTGTGGGAACAAATGGACTATGGTGAGCCATGGTCATGAAAAGGAGGAGTTTTTGAGAAACAAAATGAAATGGTGACTTCTTTCAAAGATGGTTATAAAACTCTTCTTACCTTTTTCAATAAAGATATAGAGATGTTTTAAAACAAATAAGAATGCATACTCATGTTGGGGTAGTTTGCGAGTACATTCAAATGTACTCATATTGGTTTCGTCCCTGGCTATTGTCCTAGCCAGACTACGAGGAGGAGCACTACGCCGAGCAGGAATATGGCGACTTCTACACCAACTAAGGATCTCCACAAGTCAGCTGCCTGTCGGGTTGTCATCGTTAGAATATGATGTCTACTACGCCGTAGCTTCCGCTGATATATTTGGTTTGGCCCATGAAGGCACCTATGTAAGAACTTGGTCTAAATGACCATTTATGTAGACTTTTTATTCGGTACTGTAATGGATGTAAACTTTGGTATCCAATTCGGATTATGTGCAATGACAGACTGATCACGGGATCGTTGTGTTAAGCATAATCGGGTATTTCGGACAGCTAGTCCGGGGTCCCCACATTATTCCCCGACATTAGCCCCCAAGTGTAGCCTGGACTTCATGGAATATCTTGATATGTTTTCTTGATTTTGAAAGGTTCCTTGGACGTTTAGGCTGCACTTTTTTTCTTTCTGGCTTGCACTTCCTTGCTTTGCGACTCATGATCACGTTGAATTGGCTTTTACTCGCACTTTTGGGGCGGCCTTGAAGATGCATCTGACTTCGTGAGTTTCTTACTCTGTCAAGGTTTGCCTGATAGCTTCAACACTTGATGATGACCAATCTTCAAATTTTTGATGACAATATGTTGTAGCCCCAAGGATTGGGCTGATGTGATTTGACAATCATCTCAATTCTTCTCCGAAGGTTTTGAAGATCGTCACCTGTAGCTTGATATCATAGATAAAAAACAATTGTTAAGATATAAGCAATTGCAATTGGTGTTGCCGTACTATAAGTAGCACATTGACCTCTAGTTAGGCCTTTCTGAATCCATTAAGTGGGCACTCGCGTGACTCAGTATTTCCTAGGAACATGTGTGTTCAGGTCGAGAGTGGCCATGATAGGCAATCAAGCTCGATTGACGCCACACCCAGTACTTTGGACGCATAATGCAAGTTGCAATCCGACTTAAGGTAAGTTTGATAGTTGTCAGTAGGTTGGCTGTTTCAGGGTACAAAGCCCCCAAGAAACAAATGATATGTAGCTATGAGCAGCTTTGTTTATGATGACACATAAGGTCGCGCCTTGGTGTCGACCGAGTGTTATACATAGGGTTGGGTCGCACATAGGCGGCGATCCCAGTTTGAGACATGCGGCCGCGCCTAGATGGTGGCCGATTTCTGATACATAAGGTACGGCCGCACCTAGGTGGCGGCCGATTTCTGATACAGGTGTTGCAGGTCGCGTCTAGGTGGCTACCAATTTTGAAGCAGGAGCCCTTAGTGGCTAGGATGATACTCAGCTATAGGCAGCTGGAAGATATGAAGCTTAGCTCTGATTAGCTTTTTTATGTGTAGTAAGGTCGCAGTTGCACGACGTTAAAAGGGCGAGGCGCTTCTAGACGATCCTCGAAATCATGGCGATCACTGCTTTCTTCCCTCACATCCAGCAGATAGTACGATCCATTGTTTAGGTTTTTGCTGATAATGTAGGGTCCTTCCCATGGAGAAGATAGCTTGTGCATTCCCTTGTGGTCTTGCTTGAGTCGCAGCACTAGGTCTCCTTCTTGAAAGGTGCGGGTTCTAATGCGTCTGGCATGATAGCGTCGCAAAATCTTGCTGATACACCGCTGACCTTGATGCTGCCAAATCTCTGACCTCTTCTAATGTGTCCACAGAATCCTGCCGAGCTGCTTCGTATCTGTTTCGACATAGGCCACAACTCTTGGTGAATCATGTATGATATCGCTGGGCATAACCGCTTCCGCCCATAGACCATAAAATATGGTTGTAAATCCTGTGGATCTGTTAGGGGTTGTTCTTAAGCTCCATAGCACGGCTGGCAGTTCCTCCACCCAACATCCTGGAGATGCTTCAACCTTTTCAATAAGGCGCGGCTTAATTCCATGGAGGATTTCTTGGTTAGCTCGCTCACTTGTCCGTTGCTCTGTGGATGTGATCCTGACGTGAGGTCCATCCTTATCCCATTGTTTGCACAAAATATTTGTGTAGCTCCTTCAGAGGTATTGCTCTCGTTTTCTGTAATGATACTATGGGGATATCCGAAGCGGAATATGACCTTCTTCAAGAACTTGACTGCTGTTTCAGCTTCACAATCTCCCACGGGTTCTGCTTCTATCCACTTTGTGAATTTGTCCACCATGACCAGGAGGTGAGTTTTTCCCGTTGGGGACTGTCTGAAGGGCCCTACCATGTCAAAACCCCATACGACAAAGGCCATGTGATGGGTATTGTACGAAGTGCTTGAGCTGGCATATGGTCTTGCCTGGCGTATCTTTGGCATTCATCACACACTCTGACAATCTGCTCGGCGTCTGCTAGCGCCGTTAACCAGAAGAAACCATGTCTGAACGCCTTTGCCGCCAAAGATCTTGACGAAGCATGATGGCCACAATCGCCTGCGTGAATTTCGTGCAAGATTTTTCGTCCTTCTTCTGGTGATACGCATCTTTGGAATGTCCCCGCAACGCTGCGCTTGTATAGCTCATTGTTTATTATTGTGTAGGCATTGGATCGCCGTGTTATTTTGCGTGCCTCTACCTCATCCTCTGGTAGCACTCCGCGACTTAAATATGCCATGTATGGCTCTGTCCATGCTGGCTGTTCATGCAGGGCTGCGACTAAAGTTGAATCGTCATCTGGCTCTGCGATGTCAATCTCTGCTGGAGGCTTAACTGATGGGTTATGCAACTCGTCCAAGAAAACATTGGGCGGGACTGATTGTCTATTGGATCCAAGCCGAGACAAGGCATCTGCTGCTTCATTTTGTCGTCGATCAATATGTTCAACTTGGAAGCCAGTGAAGTGTCAGAAATTCTGTCCACCTCTCTTCTGTATGCAGCCATGTTTGCATCCGTATTGTCCATGTTCCAGAAAATTGTTGAGCTACCAAATCTGAGTCTCCAAAGCAACGTATGCGACTGACATTCATCTCCTTTGCTATACGGAGTCCGTTAAGCAATGCCTCATATTCTGCCACATTGTTTGTGTAGTTGAAGTGTATTTGGAGCACGTATCTTAGCTTGTCTCCCTTGGGGGAAGTTAGTACAACTCCAGCCCCCGAGCCTTGTAGCTGTCTCGACCCATCGAAGTGCATGGTCCAGTATTTGTTTCTGCCATGCTGGGAGCGATTTGAATTTCTGTCCAATCATTGATGAAATCTGCGAGAGCTTGCGACTTATTGATGTGCGCGGCTCGTACTTATATGGTGTGGACCCAACTCGATTGCCCACTTGGCTACTCTTCCTGTTGCTTCTCGATTGCGGATGATGTCTGCCAGCGGTGCCGAGCTGAACACAGTTATTGGGTGTTCCTGGAAGTAGTGCTTCAGCTTGTGACTCGCCATGAACACTCCAAACACTAGCTTCTGCCACTGAGGGTAACGCTGCTTGGAAGCCGTGAGCACTTCACTTACGTAGTATACTGGCCTTTGGACTGGGTACTCCTTTCCTGGCTCTTGTCTCTCTACAACCATCACGGCGCTTACAGCACGAGAGTTTGCAGCTATGTATAACAGCATGGGCTCTTTATCCTTTGGAGCCGCCAGAACTGGAGTATTTGTCAACTGACTCTTCAGGCTATTAAAGCTTCATCGGCTTCTGAGTCCCAAACGAAGGTATCTGACTTTTTCAGCAATCTGTATAAAGGCAGGGCTTTTTCTCCCAATCTTGATATAAAGCGACTTAACG
This sequence comes from Poa pratensis, assembly GCA_947311845.1. Taxonomy (NCBI): domain Eukaryota; kingdom Viridiplantae; phylum Streptophyta; class Magnoliopsida; order Poales; family Poaceae; genus Poa; species Poa pratensis. Next base: position 30,495,107 of record CAMZMU010000118.1, read on the forward strand.
CCGCGACGCAACCGGTGAGTCGCTGTACATCCTTGATCTTTTCTGGTTTTGGAGGTCCATTACAGCCTTTATCTTGTCAGGGTTGGCTTCAATGCCTCTTTCTAACACTATGAACCCCAATAGCTTCCCCGCTGGTACTCCAAAGACGCACTTCGTCGGGTTGAGCTTCATGTTGTATCTTCTGAGATTTGTGAAAGTCTCTTCCAAGTCACTGATGAGATCCTGGCTTACTTGCGATTTAATCACAATGTCGTCCACATAGGCGTGAACGTTGCGACCTATCTGCTCATGCAAGCAACTTTGAATGCACCTCTGGTAAGTTGCACCTGCGTTCTTCAATCCAAAGGGCATGCTTACGTAGCAAAAGGCCCCAAAGGGTGTGATGAAGGATGTCTTTTCCTGGTCCTCTGTGGCACCCCGATCCAGATGATCGAGTTACCCCATATTCCAGTCCCAGAAACACTGGATGTATGACAGCTTGATAAACAAAGTCAAAACCAATATATTCATAAGGCTTCGAGTTCGAACAAATACAAGGTTACAACACGGGTGAGGCTCCAGCTCTTGTGCAACAGGCGCACAACAGTATGTACATTATTTTTCTAACATCGAGCCTCTAGCGGAAGTCGTAGCGGAAGCGAAGGTAGTAGCGTGGCGAGAGCGGCCTTATTCCACAGGGTCCTGTCTGGGACACGGGTTCCTAGTTCTCATAGAGCGGGTACTCGGCGACGGTTTCAGCAGGGTCTGGCCACATGAAAAGCCAGGTAAGTACTTGAAGTACTCGCAAGACATCAGCCCAAAAGCAAACAAGGTTTATCTATATGGCATGGCATGGTTCGGAAAGTAACATGGCATGAGTTTGGTTGCGGGGGGGGGGGGAGTCCAAGCTTAACGGTTGGACAAAACTTACCTACTTACCTTGGTAGGGAAGTTCCGTGGTTGCTGGAATGAGATCACGTTTCTCATCCAACAACATCTAGGCTTTCCAGCCTCTAGCCAACTCTGGCTCAATTCCAGCCAACTATGGCTTTTTCTCTAGCCAACTCTGGCCGTCATTCCAGCCAACTCTGGCTTTGGGGTTGGGTTTCACATTCATTATTTCTCCATATTCGACAGGACTGACTCATAGCATGACTTGACCCAAACAACATCCCACAACCCAGGGACAAGGCTAGACATCCAGATTTACACTCTCGAGAGGTTGCAACTTTTATCCACACGCTGAAGTCTAGGCTTGTACCGCCGGTACCGAAGTACTAGAACCAACCACGGCGGCAGCACAAAACCCATACTTCCACAGTCGTTTACTCTACCAAGACACTCCCTGTATAGCCACTGACATAACTCTATGCCTTATGCAGAAGTGAATCCGGCACGTCCCCAACCCATGAGCGACGCCTAGCTCCGGAACCTTCGCAAGCCTAGCCCCGACCAACTATGGTAACCGACTAGACTTGCCAAAGAGGTGGCATCAAAGGAGGCTGATAAAATACCCGGCCATGGTCCGCCCACACGGACGACGCATGGTTGTGCTAGTTGTGTTTGGTGAGTGGCACTATGTGACTCAATCTAGTCGAGGGAGGTGATTATCTTCTTAGTCATTTTCTTGGATTACAGACATCAACATAAACAAAGTAACACAAGGTAACCATACCATAATAACAGCACAGAATAAACAATCACTTGCAGGTAATATAACAATAATACCCGGGTGATTGTGGCGGGAGACCCGGCCGGTGTCACTCGGGGTTAGTGTTCACAGAATAATAGTATAATATTTCGAACGGATGACGGTGGCGGGAGACCTAGCCGGTGTCACCGTAAAATAATGAACCGAAAAGCACTCATAAAAATGAGAGAGCATCCATTCCACTCGAGGGTTACCCGACGTGGTGTCAGCAATCTCGGCAGAAAGAACCAAATGGAAAGTCAGCTCCCAAGCGTCGCAGTCCGGGTGGTCTATGCCAACCATATTTGACGGAGGGACAAGGCAAATAACTCTTTTGGCAAATGCCCCCAACTCCGAGGATCATAAGACGACATTCGTCCGCTCCTCACCTCGGCGAAGAAGAAAGAAGCAAACAAAGCCCCGCAAGCGCGAGACGCACAGTTGTAATAATTTAAAATGCAATATGGCATGTGAGGTGCAACAGATATTAATTCAACAGTCCAAATAATTCCTAAGTTCGACCAAGTTTGAAATTGGGTTGGTGGCTTGCCTTCAGCAGAGTGGTAGGGTTCGGGTTCGACTTCAACTTCGTTGGAGAAGTTTGGATCTATTTAAAGAATGAAACGGTATTAAAACCCTTCCTACGGCATCGAACAAACGATCAAGCAAATGAACTTCAAATGAAATACTTTTGACGCCATTTGACAGACATTTTGAAAACAAAGCTATCAAAAAAAGATTCATATTTTTTTGATAATTTTTGAGTGAGAAATGGGCTTTTAAAGTTCTGCCATTTATTAAAACAGAAAATAGAAAAACCCTAAAAGTTTAAAAACCTGACAGTGGGACCCACAGTACTGTGCTCGAACCGTTATTCTCTGGAAAAAACAGAAAAACGGCACTGTTCACCGCCGGCGAACTCACCGCGAGTTTCCCGGCGGCTAGGGGGCAGGGGAGGCGAGGGAGAGGGTGCTGGGCGGCTCGGGGAGGCGGTCCGCAGCTCGTCGGCGAACTTGCGCTTGCTGGGAAGGTCGGGGGTGAGCAGAGCTTCCACGGCCGCGGCGGCAGCGAGGTGTCGATGATGGACACGACGACTCCGGCCGTCTTCTACTCCGGCGAGGGTGGCTACGGGTTCTCCATGGGCTAAGGAGGATGTGGGTGGAGGCAATTGTTCTGGGTAGCTTCTACGGCGAAGAAATCGCGCGGATTCTTGCGGCGCTGGTGGACTGGATTCCGGCGATGTGGTGCTCTAATGGCTTCGATACTGCGGTGGGGAGTGATTGGGAGAGGTGGAGGTGGTGTGGTGCTCTGGGTGCCGGGTAGCCTTCTTATAGCGAGGGGAGGAGGTGGTGGCCGTCACGGGCATGGACGCGGTGTCCCGGAGATGTGGCGGAGCGGACTCGGCGTCGTCGGTGTAGCGTCGGTGCGGCGTCGTGTGCGGAGTGGATGTGATGGACGACGAAGATTGCGCTCCCGTGGAGAGGCTCAGGGTGGCGTGGCACTTGCAGCGGAGGGGAGGCTCTGGCGGCCACGGCGTGTCGACGGGCGGCGCGGTGATGGTGTAGCAGCGGTGCGTCGGGTAGCTGGCGGCGGCAGCGGGTGGAGGGGAGCTCCACGGACGCACAGGGGAGGGGGGCACGGTTTGCTCGAGCGCGAGCTGCCGACACGCGGCCACAGCAGCCACTGTGCTGCGCGGCGCGTCGTCTAGCCGCGGCGAGGCTAGCGGACGGCGGCGTCTCCGGCGACGCGTGGAGGCAGGGGAAGCGAGGAAGGGCGGGGGGCCTGGCTGGGCGCGGGGAGAGGCGAAGGGGGGCTGCACGGCGGAGCGGGACGCGGCGGCGCCGCTCGGCCAGGTGTTCGACAGTGGTGACAGGTGGTCACCACTGTGCAGAGCACGCCAGAAGTGGTCAACGACCCATTTCTCGCAGCTCCCTGCTCCAAATTGAGTGAGGTTTTGATCTTTGTGTGCCAAACGCAAAATGTGGCAACTTTGCTGACTAGAGTTCTTCAAAATTCGAAACTTGCTCCGTGTAAATTTTTGGAAAAACATACTGGTCAAAACTTAAGTGGATGTTTTGGAAGGAAAAAGAAATGGGCTTGGTCCAATTTGATGTTCCTGAGGTGAGGGTCTCAAGGTGAACCTATACTGGGCTGGGTGAAATTTATTGAAAACATTTCATGAACAACTTTGAAATTATGAAGTTTGAGGCAGATTCTTAAATCAGAGAAATGGGTGGTGAAACCCTAAGTGCATACCAAATATTTTTGCATATTTGGGCTATATATTGCCCAGGGATCATCCCCTAATTTTTGCAGAATTTTAGGAAAGATATTTAGGGTACTTCCTTTGTAAAGTCACAATATAGGGATTTTGGTAATTAAATAAAGGAAACTATAGAAATAATATTTTTGGGTGAAAAGAGCCAGCAACAAGTTTGCCAAGTGGGAGAGAATTCAAAACATAAGATCCCAAACTTGGACAAGGTTTCATAAATGGTCGAGAATTTTTAAAAGGGCAACCAAATCAAGGGATAATTAAATCCCAAATTTCAAGAATAAATTTTTAAAGAAATTTTTGAAAGGCCAAATTTCAGGATGTTACAGACCTTCCCCCCTTAAGATGAATCTCGTCCTCGAGATTCCTGTTGCTCGTTGAATAGATACGGGTATTCTGTCCTTAACAAATCTTCTCGTTCCCATGTAGCTTCATCCTCCGTGTGCTTGTCCCATTGTACCTTGTAGAACTTTGTGACCCTGCTGCGAGTACGGCGTTCTGACTCATCCAAGATTCTGACGGGGTGTTCCTCGTAAGTCAGTTCACTGCTCAACTTCAATTCCTTAAAGTCAGCCTGCTTGGTTGGCGGTGAGATACACTTCCGTAGCTGAGATACGTGGAAAACATCATGTACCCCATCTAGTTCCTCTGGCAGTTCCAGCTGGTAGGCTACCGTCCCTTTCCTGGCTAGGATCTTGAAAGGTCCAATGAATCTTGGGGCCAGCTTCCCTTTCATGTGGAATCTTTGCAGGCCCTTGAGGGGTGTCACACGAAGATAGACATAGTCATTTTCTTCGAACAGGATTTGACGGTGCTTGCGGTCGTAATAACTTTTCTGGCGGGACTGTGCTGTCTTGAGCCGGTCTCGAATCAGACGTACTTGCTTTTCTGCCTCCAACAAATCATCGGGCCTAAAGATCTTGCGGTCTCCAACTTCGGACCAGTTGAGTGGGGTTCGGCATTTCCTACCATACAGTGCTTCAAAGGGTGACATTTTTAGGCTGCCTTGGTAGCTGTTGTTGTATGAGAACTCTGCATACGGTAAGCTATCTTCCCAACCTGCTCCGTAGGCGAGCACACACGAGCGGAGCATGTCTTCTAATATTTGATTGACTCGCTCGGTTTGACCGTCTGTCTGGGGGTGATAGGCGGTGCTGAAGGATAACTTTGTCCCCATGGCATGATGCAGGCTCGTCCAAAATTTGGAGGTAAATTGGGTACCTCTATCCGACACAATGGTCTTCGGGACTCCATGGAGTTTGACAATCCTGTTCACATAGAGCTGTGCCAGCTGGTCCGAGCGGTATGTGGTCTTGACGGGGATAAAGTGAGATACCTTCGTCAAACGGTCGACAATGACCCAGATGGAATCATTCCCTCGGCTGGATTTGGGAAGTCCGACAATGAAATCCATACTTATGTTGTCCCATTTCCACTCAGGTATCTTAAGGGGTTGGAGATACCCAGCGGGTTTCTGATGCTCGGCCTTACCAGGTTGCATACATTGCAGCATGCGACATAGTAGGCGATATCCTTCTTCATACCGGACCACCAGAATGTTTGCTTCAAGTCTTGGTACATCTTGGTGCTTCCCGGGTGAATGGAATAGGCAGACTCGTGGGCTTCCCTGAGGATCTGTTGTATTAGTGTGGTCTTGTAGGGTACACAAAGGCGGGTACCGAAGCGGAGTACTCCTTGGTTGTCCAGGGAAAATTCCTTGGCCTGGCCCAGCGGTATCTTGGCCTTGATCTTGCCTAGGCCGGGGTCGTTGGCCTGCTCGGTCCTTATCTCTTCCTCCAGGTCTGGCTTTACCTCCAAGGTGCTTAAATAGGCCTTTTCCACGCACAAGTTTAGCTTCGCGAATTCCTTCTCCAGACTTGGCCGATTTTAGGGGGCTTCCTGCTCAGGGCATCTGCTACCACGTTGGCCTTCCCTGGATGGTAATGAATTCCGAGGTCGTAGTCCTTGATCACCTCTAGCCATCTCCTTTGCCTTAGGTTGAGATCAGGCTGGGTGAAGATGTACTTCAAGCTTTTGTGATCAGTGTAGATCTCGCATCTCCGACCAATAAGGTGATGTCGCCAAGTCTTTAGGGCGAGAATGACGGCAGCTAACTCCAAGTCGTGGGTGGGATAGTTGAGCTCGTGGGTCTTGAGTTGCCTTGACACATATGCGATGACCTTTCCTTCTTGCATGAGTACGGCCCCTAGCCCATTTCTGCAGGCATCACAGTATACGGTAAAATCCTTGGCATCATCAGGCAACACCAGAATCGGGGCGGTGGTTAACCGGGTCTTTAACTCGTTGAAACTTTCCTCACACTCATCTGTCCAGGCATACTTGCGGTTCTTCTTCAATAATTCCGTCATGGGCTTGGCTATCTTGGAAAAGTTTTCAATAAACTTCGGTAGTAACCAGCCAACCCTAGGAAGCTCCTGATTTCTGACACATTGGTGGGAGTCTTCCAGTTTAACACATCGGAGATCTTGTTGGGGTTTACAGCCACACCGGCTCCAGATAATACATGTCCTAGGAATTCCACCTCCTTTAACCAGAACTGGCATTTGCTGTACTTGGCATAAAGTTGTTGCTCACGCATTCTTCCAAGAACCATTCTGAGGTGTTCGGCGTGCTCCTCCTCATTTTTGGAGTAGATGAGGATGTCGTCGATAAACACCACAACAAACTTGTCGAGGTACTCCATGAATACCTTGTTCATCATGCCCATGAAGTAGGCTGGAGCATTGGTCAGGCCGAAGGACATAACTGTGCATTCATATAGTCCATATCTGGTAGTAAAGGCGGTCTTGGGTATATCACTTTCTCGAATCTTCAGCTGATAGTATCCCGTGCGGAGATCAATCTTTGAGAATACTCGGGCACCACGTAGTTGGTCAAATAAATCATTGATTCTCGGGAGTGGGTACTTGTTCTTGATGGTGACATCGTTGAGAGCACGATAGTCAATACATAATCGGAGGGTACCATCGCTCTTCTTTGCAAACAAAACCGGTGATCCCCAAGGTGAAATGCTTGGGCGGATGAACTTTTTCTGAATCAATTCGTCAAGCTGTTTCTTCAGTTCCACTAGCTCGGGACTTGTCATACGGTAGTGTTTCTTGAATATTGGGTTTGTTCCCGGTATTACTTCAATAGCAAATTCAATATCACGATCAGGGGGCATTCCGGGTAATTCATCTGGAAAAACATCCGGGTATTCACTGACCACGTACACTTCCCCTATCTCCGGGGCTTGAGCAAGAAACATCTTCGCATTTATCTGGTGAGGCTTATTTGGCACATAAGTGGTTCGTATGCCTTCCGGGTTGGTGAGAGTAACTGCCCTGGTTGCACAGTCGATCTGAGCTGCATGCTGAACTAACCAATCCATACCCAGGATGGCGTCGAGGCCGGGCACATTGAGAGTGCTGAGCTGAGCGGGAAATTTCACTTGATTGATGCTGATTGTCAGATCTTGACACATGGTGTTTGTTTTCATCTCAGAGGCGGGGGTTTGTATCACCAAAAGATGGCCCAAAGGGGAAACGGAAAAGCGGTGTTTGGCAACAAAATCCTTCGAGATGAAAGAGTGGGAAGCTCCAGAATCGAATAAAATCAGCGCGGGTTTAGTGTTGATAGTACACGTACCAAGCACTACGTCTGAAGCTTCATATGCTTCCTCTGCTGACATGTGGTGGACACGGGCAACTTGAGGTGGCTTGATCGCCCCAGCAGGGTGGTTGCTGTTGTTGTTGTGTTGCCGTTGCTGTTGTGAGAGGGCAATCCTTGATGTAGTGTCCTGTCTTGCCACACTTGAAGCAGGAGTTCTCCCTCTTGCATCATCCACTAAGGGGCGCTTGTGGTAGAATCCTTCCCGGGGGTAGCCATCCTTCCTGGGTTGATTCCAGGTGTTCTGAGGTGTTGAGATCCGGTTGTTGGGCTGCCATGGGCGTGGTTTTGAAGAACCTCCTTCATGCTGGTTCTTACGGGGCTCGAACTTCCGTTTGTGGGAGTCATAAATTGAGCGGTGCTCCTTCTCTGAAATCAGTGCCGTGTTGATCATGGACTGGAAATCTGGAAACTGCAGAACACTGAGCTGAGTTTTTATGGTCTGATGCATCCCATGAAGGAACCTGTCTTTCTTCTTTTCTTCTGTGTTGATGTCCTCAGGTGCATAGCGAGCAAGGTTGTTGAACTTGGTCAGATATTCGCTGATGGACTTGCTGCCTTGAGTAAGTGCCAGAAATTCCTGCTGTTTCATTTTTATGAGGCTTGAGGGGATGTAGGCCCTGCGGAATGCTTCCTGAAATTCTGCCCAAGTGACAGGGGGTCCATCGCCTCTGGCGTCCTTCTGGTTGTCCCACCAAACGCTGGCAGGGCCTTCAAGGTAGTGGGCAGCGAAGGGCACCTGGTCTTGCTCGTCCACGCGAGCGAGCTCCAGTTTCTTTCCCATAGCGCGGAGCCAATCATCAGCCTCAAGTGGGTCATCAGCATACGCGAACTTGGGCGGTTGTGTGCGCTGGAAGTCTTGCAGCTTTGAGCGGCGGGGGTGGAGCATTACGGGCTTGCATGTATGTGCCAAACTCCTCATGATCTGTGTCAGATGCTGGTTGTGGCGTTCATCCATCATCATCATAAACTGACTTGGGCTTGGTTCCTGATTTGGTGGAGGAGGCGGTGGTTGGGGGCTCGGGATCCTCGCCAGCTTGTCGTGCGGAACGACGAACCGGGGTTTCTTGGCTGCCACTCGCACCGCTATTGGGCCTCATCCTGAACAGTTGAACGTGGTGGCGCGTATCATGAGCATCCACATGGGGAAAAGTGTAACATCCAAGAAAAACCAAATGGTAACACGGTTTGCAAAAACAACAACAAGTATGATGTTATACAATGGAGGATGGGGTTACAAGATTCAAGCACTCGCTATTTTACAAAAGATGCAAAGTAAAGGTACAAGCTACCCGTACAGGATACATGATACAAGATGCGAGATACAAAGCACTCGGTACAAGATGCAGGATACAACCCTACCACTACATTATTCAAGCACGCGATACATCGGAAGGTATAGTACACTAAGCGATGTCGTCTCCGAGCGTCTAGAACTCCATCTCGAGGGGGTCGCTGGCGTGGCGGTGTCGAGGGGCTCCTCCGCGGGGCTGTAGTCGGGTGAAGCGCGGTCGTCACGGGAGTCTCCGGAGTAACTCTGTGGCTCGGCCGCCTGGACGCGACGACGCTGAGACCGAACGGGAGTGAAGTGCGCGTAGTAGTGAGCGGCGCTGCTACGAGTGCGGGAAGGTGGCGTCGGAGTGGGAGACGGGGAGATGCGGGCAATCCCCCTCCTAAGCTGCTCGAGGGAACTCTGCCTAAAGGTGGGGAGACGAGGTGGGTGGCGGGACGTACCAGCTCGCGTCATTTCGGCCAAGGCCACGTTGGCGCGAAGCGAGGCAAGCTGGAGAAGAGTGGCGTGGAGGTACTGGTGGAGGAGGGTGGTGTACTGAAGAATGGCGGAGAGGGGTGAGCTGGGGTCTCCTGGGTTGGGAAAGAGGATGTCCCCGTTGTCTAAAGCTAACCTCGGGAAGTAGGCGTAACGGGTGCACTGCTTCATGACGGGATCGAAGGTGCGAAGAAAGAGGATGGCGTCTCCTGCAGCCTCCTGTATGGCTCGAGACGCCTGAGCAGAGACACCGGAGGTGAGGGCGTGCTCGATCCCTGCGGACACGGGCTCCGGGCGCAAGCGGACGGTGGCGGTGAACTCCGAGGTGACCCTGTCGAGACGGTTGTGGTACACGTGGTAGGTCGGGGGAGGTGCGCCTGGGTAGAGGTGGTCCCAGATTCCCGAAGAAACTGCGGAAAACCGGGAACGTGCACGGCGGTAGTCTCGGCGAGCAACTCTGCCATCTGTGACAGAGACAGAATTCAAATAAAGTGAGCGTTAAGTTTTAAAGCACAAACAGACAGAGAAACACCGGGAAAAAGTTGTCAACACAACAAGTTTTATTCTACGCCGTCCAAGAACTAGGGTATCCTACAGGCAGTTAGGCTCTGATACCAAGCTCTGTGGCACCCCGATCCAGATGATCGAGTTACCCCATATACCAGTCCCAGAAACACTGGATATATGACAGCTTGATAAACAAAGGCAAAACCAAATATATTCATAAGGCTTCGAGTTCGAACAAATACAAGGTTACAACACGGGTGAGGCTCCAGCTCTTGCGCAACAGGCGCACACAACAGTATGTACATTATTTTTCTAACATCGAGCCTCTAGCGGAAGTCGTAGCGGAAGCGAAGTAGTAGCGTGGCGAGAGCGGCCTTATTCCACAGGGTCCTGCCTGGGACACGGGTTCCTAGTTCTCATAGAGCGGGTACTCGGCGACGGTTTCAGCAGGGTCTGGCCACATGAAAAGCCAGGTAAGTACTTGAAGTACTCGCAAGACATCAGCCCAAAAGCAAACAAGGTCTATCTATATGGCATGGCATGGTTCGGAAAGTAACATGGCATGAGTTTGGTTGCGAGGGGGAGTCCAAGCTTAACGGTTGGACA